>JAODAL010004016.1:0-163559 GCA_025379985.1 Phyllomedusa bahiana | reverse complement strand
TATTTTAAGAAGTACGGTAACATGTGTTTAGCAGACACTATTGATTGCCATTACTTCTTGACGTTTAAAAATAAAAAAAAAAGACCTGTCTGAAAATGACCTTTTCCATTCAAAACTGAACACACGTAAATGGAATGAAACCCCTTTAAAATAATTATCAAACATCATTAAGATTCCAAAAACAGATGGGAAAAAAAAACATAAATCATCTCAGAAAGGTAATTCTCATCTACATAAGTTTCCCATTACATACACAAAAAAAATTTCTCTTATTTTTAATTGCCGCTGTACCTTTGTTACCATAGGGGTTTCATAACAAAAATACAAAAGCTTCCACACCAATTAAGGGGGAAAACAATATTGAGGGAAATATTTATTAAACGCCATGTTTATGAACGGGAACCTCTGTTAAACCACTGCTTTTCCTGTTTATAACGGGAAACCCTTTCTTTTACCAAGGATTTCATATTTCTTTTGACTTCCCTCTTGCTTCACCAAAATACGATACCTCCCCGTATCTGCTTAAAAAAGGCACCCTTTTGATCTCTTATCTATATGCAATTGTAATGCAGCAACCACCTTCCTCATATATTAGGCATTAAGGGGTTGTTTTATCGTATTCTTGCATTTGTGCAATCTTCCCATGTTTTATACTGGGGGCTTTTTTCGCCCGGACTGCCCATGGGCAAACCGGGCATTTGCCCGGGGGCCGCTAGGGTCCGGGCCCCGGGGCCGGCCGCCAAACGCCCGCCGAGGAGAGGGGTTTTCCCCCCCGGGGGGGCCCCGGGGCCCGGTCTGGGGCGCGCTACGGGGCCGCTGGTCGCATCACACCGACCCCTGGGGCGGGGGGGGCCCCCCCCCCCCCTCGCCTGCATGGCCGGTCACCGACCCAGCCTGCGCCACACGGCCCCCCCGCTTCACCGCGGGGTGCAAGCCGGCCGAGGCTAAACATTGGGGGATCTACTGACCCCGTCTGTTCATCCCAAGGGGGCCCCGGGGGGCAGGCCACGATTAATAGTCATCCGGGGGCCCCCTGCTCCGCGCCCCGCACCGCATGAGCCCCCCGGGCTCCAAGTGCAAGGGGGGATAGCAGGTGAGTATTCGTTTTTATTTTTTTTAAAACTACTTTCTGTCCCGGCTCCTATATTTTGCCCCCCGGTTTTCTAATACTGCCCCCCCGGCTAATACCCCCCTGCCTTCTATATACTCCCCCTGCCCTGGCTGCCTTATGCCCCTGCCCTTTGCTATATCCCCCCCTGCCCGGGGCTGCCTATACTCCCCGGGCCCCGGGCTAAACGCCCCGCCCTGGGCTCCTATACTGCCCCCGGGCCCTGCCTGCCTATATGCCCCTGCCGGGCTATAACTGCCCCTCCCGGGCTATATCTCCCCTTGCCCTGCTAATACTGCCCCTTGCCCTGGCTGCCATACGCCCCTCCCTGGTATATACTGCCCCACCCTCCATATACTGCCCCCGCCCGGCTACTACAATACCCTACCCTGGCTATATCTGCCCCTGCCCTGCGCCTTAAAACCCTGCCCGGCTAAACTGCCCCCCCTGGTCCCCTATAATAGCCCTGCCCGGCTAATACTCCCCCTCCCTGGCGCCTATAATAGCCCTGCCCGGGCTAAAAACCCCCCTCCCCCTGGCTATATACTGCCCCTGCCCGGGCCCTAAAATAAGCCCCGCCCGGTTTCTGATACCCTGCCTGGCTATATGATCCCCTCCCCTGGCAAACTAAAACCCCGCCCGGCATATACCCTCCCGGGCTACTGATACCCTGCCTGGCTACCTATACCCTGCTGGCTTATGAGCCCGCCCTGGCTACCTATACCCTCCCCTGCTACCATACCCCCCTGGTATATAGCCCTCCCCCTGGCTACTGATACCCGCCGGCACTATACCCTTTTCTGGCTACCTATCCCCTGCCGGGCTACCTTACACTGTCGGCTAATGAGCCCCCGGGCTACTGATACCCGCCCGGCACCGATACCCTGCCGGGCTCCCCTATACCCTCCCTGGCTACCAAACACTGTCTGGCTAATGACCCCTGCCCTGCTACTGTTCCCTCCCCTGGCTACTGTTACCTCCTGCCCGGCTACTGATTCCCTGCCCTGGCTACTGATTCCCTGCCCGGGCTACTGATCCTGCCGGGGCTTCCTATACCCGCCCTTGGCTAAGATCCCTGCCCTGGCACCTATCCCCCCGCCCTGGCTATATGATCCCCCTGCCCGGCTACCTATGCCCGCCCTGGCTATATGATCCCTGCCCTGGCTACCTAGCCCCTGCCCGGGCATATGATGCCCTCCCGGCTACCATCCCTGCCCTGGCTATATGATGCCCTCCCTGGCTACCAAACCCCTCCCTGCATAGATGCCCTCCCGGCTACCTATCCCCTTTCCCGGCTATATAATGCCCTGCCCTGGCTATAGATGCCCTGCCCTGGTACTATGCCCGCCTGGCTAAGATCCCTGCCCTGGCTCCATCCCTCCTGGCTAATACTGCCCCCTGCCTGGCTCCCATACTCCCCTCCCCGGGGCTATAAACTGCCCCCGGGGCCCTGGCTGCCTATACTGCCCCTGCCCTGGGCCTATACTGCCCCGCCCTGGCTAAATACTGCCCTTGCCCTGGCTAATTGCCCCTGCCCTGGCTCCCCTTACTCCCCCTCCCCCTGGCATATACTCCCCCCGCCCTGGCTGCCTAAGGGGCCCCCCCCCTGGCTGCCTATACTGCCCCTGCCCGGGGCTAAAAATGCCCCCCCCGGGGCTATATACTGCCCTGCCCTGGCTATATAGCCCCTTGCCCTGGCTGCCTATACTGCCCTGCCCTGGCTATATACGCCCCCCCCGGGCTGCCTATACGCCCCCTGCCCGGGCTATAATTTCCCCCCCTGGCTCCCATACTGCCCCGCCCTGGCTGCCTAAACTGCCCCTGCCCTGGCTAATACGCCCCCCCTGGCTATATACGCCTCTGCCCTGCTATATACTGCCCCGCCCTGCTCCCTATACTGCCCCCCCCGGGCCCTGATATACCCCCCAGCCCTTGCTATAAAACTCCCCCCTGCCCGGGCTATCTAAAATAGCCCCCCCTGGCTATATACTCCCCCGCCCGGCTGCCTATAATACCCTCCCTGGCTATATACTGCCCCCCCCCTGCTGCCTATAATACCCCTGCCCTGGCTAATACTGCCCCTCCCCCGGGCTCCCCTATAAAGCCCCCCCTGGCATATACTGCCCCTCCCCGGGGGGCTCCTTTAAATACCCGCCCTGGCTATAACTGCCCTGCCCTGGCATATACTGCCCCTGCCCCGGGCTATATAAAGCCCTGCCCTGGCTACTGATCCCCTGCCTGCTTTTGAGCCCTGCCCTGCAAACTAAAAACCCCCCGGGCCTATAGATCCCCTGCCCGGCACGATACCCCCTGCCCGGGCACCTATACCCTCCGGGCTAATGATGGCCCTGGCCCGGCTACCTATACCCTGCCTTGCTCCCTATACCCTGCCCTGGCTATATAGCCCCTCCCGGCTACTGAACCCCTGCCTGGCTACTGATACCCTGTCTGGCACCTAAACCCTGCCCGGCTACCTATACACTGTCGGGCTATAGATGCCCTTCCCTGGCTACTGATCCCTGCCCGGGCTACCGATACCGCCGCAACCTTCCCCCCCCGGCTACCTATACACTGCCCGGGCTATATGAAGCCCTGCCCGGCACTTTTTACCCTGCCCGGGCACTGTTACCCTCCCTGGCAACTGATTCCTGCCCGGGCACTGTACCCTGCCGGCTTCCTAACCCTCCTTGGCTATAGACCCCGCCCTGGCTCCCATGCCCTGCCCTGGCTATTTGATGCCTGCCCTGGCACCTTTTCCCTGCCCTGGCTAAGTGCCCTCCCTGGCTACCTATGCCCTGCCCGGGCTATATGAGGCCCTGCCCTGGCTACCTAGGCCCTGCCCGGGCTATATGATGCCCTGCCCGGCACCATACCCCCCTTGGCTATATATGCCCTGCCCTGGCTACCTATCCCCTTCCCCCTGGCTATATATTCCCTCCCGGGCTATATTTCCCCTCCCCGGGCCCTAGCTATGCCCTGCCCGGCTATATGAGCCCCTCCCCCGGCTACCTACCCTCCCCGGGCTATATGTTTGCCCTGCCCGGGCTACCTTCCCCCGCCCTGGCTAATGACCCTGCCTGGCTCCCCTATACCCTCCCCTGGCAAATGATCCCTGCCCGGCTAATATCCCGCCCGGGAAAACCAACCCTGCCCCTGCTAATGAGCCCTGCCCTGGTTACCTATACCCCCCCCTGGCAAATGATGCCCTGCCCAGGCTGCCTAAATCCTGCCCGGTCCTATAATAGCCCTGCCACCTATACACTGCCTTGGTGCCTATAATAGCCCTGCCTACCTAACACTGCCCTGGTCCCTAAACACGCCCTGGTGCCTATACACTGTCCTGCCGCCTATAATTTTCCCTGTCTCCCTTAAGTGGCCCCTTTCTGCCTGTATACGGCCCGTCTGCCTTATACGGGCCCCTGTCTCCCTGTATACTGTCCTGCCTGTATTCTGTCCCTGCCTACCTGTAACTGCCCCTGCCCTGCATACGGCCCTGCCGCCTACATACTGGCCCGCCTCCAATGGGGGCTACCTATTTACATGCCCCTTTTCTGACATTTTTTAATTTCTAATTTTTAGGTCTAACAGATGCGGGGTTTGGGGGAAATTTATAGGAAAATGCTGGAAGAAGAGGATTTTTAAAGTTTTTGTTTTAAAAATTCTACAGGGACAGTATGACCACTAAAAGTACCACTAGAGGAGAATGGGGAAAGGGAAAAACAAGGGAAGGGGGTCATGGGGGTTTTTTGCCAAAGAAGAAGAAAAGGAGAAAGAACAACTCCCACCAAGATGACTCCCTGTGAGTCCCCTCCCCGGGGTAATTACTTTTGTTTGAGTCAGTGCTGTTTCATTTTATGGGGACCCCACTACTGGGTTTGTGATTGGTTGGGGTTGTAGGTTATTTGGGGCACACCTGACTTGATGAGGGTTTTCTGCCCCACTGTTTCCTCTTGCTTGTGTTTAGGGGGCTCTCACACAGAGCATTTTGGGGCATTTTTGATGCGTTTTTTTTTGGAGAAATGTTCAGCATTAACGCCTGCCTCTCTGCACAAAAACCCACCCAAACCCATCAAAAATCACCAAAATCGCTCCTGTGAAAGCACTTTTATAGTGATTTTATTTTAGACAGTGGCGGGGGTGCGAGAACAAGGGACTTTTTTTAAACCCGGATATTGGTGGGGGCTGCGGGGACCCTTATCCCCAGGGCTGATTTTTTTTTCCCAGCCGGCCCTGCTTTTTTTTGGCATGCGGGTGTAAACAGGGGTTGTCAATCTAAGGGGCAGTTTTTTTACATCCAATGTTCCCCTTTAAGGTGGGGGTTTTATGGGGCTACTGCTCGGGCAATTCCCCTGCACCTTTTTTTTCTTCCCCCCCGAGTAGCATTGGGGGCCGTATTGCCTCCTAGGGGGTTCAGCCATTGATTGAAAAGGAAGGGGCCTTGTTGTTTTTTTCCCCAAATTACAAAAATTTAATAGCACCCTTAGTTTTTTTTTATGACTTTCCCGTAATTTTGGGAAAATTTTTTGGAAATCCACTAAGGGTCAGGGCCCTATTTTTATAAATTTTAAAATTTTTGAACACCCCCAATAAAAAGGTATAAATTTTAATTGCGCATTTGTACACTGTGGCCCAACAAAAAAAAAATTCAACATACTCCATCTAATCCCTGTTATTACAGAAGAAATTTCTCTCCAAAAAAAAATCTCCCTTCCTCAGGAAAAAATTTTTTTCTGACATATGGCACCCAATGAAGTCCTATAGATGGCACAAAAGGGTTTAACATGAGGCCTTTTTGGGAATTTGCTGAATTTAAAAGGAAAGAAAACCCCTTTTCAAAAAAAACCACCCCAGTACCTTTTATAATTCCAAATCGGGGTTTTTTTCTAGATTATTTAAGCTTGGTTAAGTAAAAATCAGGGTAGTTCCAAAATTCCCGGCCCAAAAAAGGGAACCCTTTAAAGCCCCCCATATTTAGGGCCATCTATGTCCAAAATTATTAATGTAAAAAGGGGTAAACCCCCATCTCCCAAGCGGGTTTTTTAAAAGGGAAGTGATGTGGGTGAATTTTGAAATTTGGCACTCTGTTTTATAATTGTGTAGTGGGGGAAAAATTATTGACCTTTTTGCTCCGCTTCAGATCGCATGAGGGGGAAATTCATTAGGGGAAACCACTCATCTTTTAAATTTAAAAATTTTTAAACTTTTGGGTTCCCCCCATTATGCTTCAAAATTTAACACCCCTTGCAGTAGTATTGTGATTGCTGTTCCCAATTTGGACCCTTTTAGGCCCCTTTTTCCAAACCCCCTTACTAATATTCAGACTTGACCCAGCCAGAAATTTCAAAAAAATTTTTAAAAGGGTTTTTTTTTTGCTTCTTTGTAGGGTTTTTTCGGGCATTTTTTTCCCCCCTTCCATCATAACAAAAACATCATTAGGGAACAAGCATTCAGTAAAACCAAAGGCTACGAAAATAAAGGTCACTATGGTTAACATGTCCCCTTACACGGGTAGTAACATCTTTCCCGGGGTTGACAGGGTCAATAAAGCAAACAGTGATATCTTTAAAGGTTTAAACTTTGTCACTGCAACCAAAAGCCCTGTCACCCCGGTTTTTAAATGATTTTAATTGTGGTTGGACAAAACCCACTCAATTTGTAGTGATTTCATTTGGGTTTTGACATGTCACTGCGGGTGTAAGAAAAATGGAAATTTTGACAGTCACTGCTTTGTGGGTTTCCTATCCCCCTATTTTTTTGACATGTCACTGCACTCCACCCCCTTTTTTACCACCCCTCCCTAATGTGCATGCGGGGTATAGGAGTTTTTTTAACCCAATACACTGAGTCCCCCGTAAATTTGGGCCCCAGTAAAGGTCTTTTTAATTAAATTTTTTAAAGGGCAAATAAAAGGGAAATTTAAATGTATTTAAAAACCTCTTGTCATATTTAAAAAAAAAAAAAAAAAAAACTAAAAAAACCCTTTTTTAAAAATTCTATAGAAAGCATCAGACAAAACAAGTTTTTTTTTGCTTTTATTGCAGAAACTGTTTAGAAATGCAACAATTTTCATAGAAAAAATATTGGCATTTCTAACCTCAAATACATAACATTGCGGTCACATAGGCAATATACATCCATAGCTATAGAATGCAATAAAGTGATTGTAATAGATAAAGCAGTATTTGTTTTTTCTCTCTAGTTTTTGTATGAATGCTTCTGTGAATAAACAGTATGACCTCTATAAAGTAAACTGATGATAGTATTGTTGCAGAAAATAACACAATACGGATAGAGTAAGCTTACATTTTATAGGGAGCTCAATAGCAGAACATACAGTACCTCCCCAGGACGGCTCTTGACACAAGCCTACTGCCTGAAGTGGCTGCTTCATTCTGTCACGTTAAAGGATTGCACCTGAGAATAATGATGATAACCGCAGCTTAGACGCTGTAGGGTTTTAAGTATCACTGTACAAATCTTTGAAAAGCAGTCCCTCTCAAACAGCAAATACTAAAGTTCTTTTAGTAAATGGTAAAACATTCTTCCTGTTCATCCAGAATATCATTTTAGTAGCACTGTATCCACTTTCATAAAACAGCAAATGTTCTCTCTACTATGTACAAATTTCATGTAATAAACCACAAATTCATTTCCTATTATTTCCTGGTTGTTTGCTCATCGTCTTAAAATGTCTTTAATAATTCAAAATGTAATCCTAATCAGCATAGTTTGTATTAAATAGCTGTTCCTATGATATCATAAAAAACTACCTCTGTGGTATACAGATGATTCTAAAGTACTTTGTGTATTAATAAAGAAATCTCATATTTTTGTTCCCTACAAAGCTTTCTTGTGCTCAATTATCATACTTATTTTGCCTTTTTCATATGTTATCCTTTATTTTTATATAATTTTACATTATTATTATTTTTTTTAATATGACGGAAAAAATAGCACAAAAAAGTCTATTTTTCAGTTTTTTATATTTTTTTTTTTAACAGCAAAAGTGTCTCTAAAGTAAATTAAGTGTTGCTCCAGCATCACAGAAATATATGTAGGGTTGTCAGGGGCAGGACTAGAAGCTGTGGTTTGGGTTGGTAGTATTTATTTTAATAATATTTTATTTTATGTGTGTGTTTTTGTTACTTTGTTTTAAATATTATGCCCACTATAAGATCAAAAAAAGATTTTAGTGGGCATTGTTATAGAAACTCTTTTTTTTCCCTTTTTGCTTCTTTTAGCTCTAACTTGGGATAATTTATATTAGTCCTAGTACAGGTAAAATCCAGGTAAATACATACCCTGCACTGCATACAAAGCTGACTCAGTAGCTCAGGAAGATATTGAAACCCCCGAGGTCACAGGACCATCAGCGCCATAAGACAGGAACCCAACGGGCCTTCTGACTGTCTGTTCACAGCGATCGAGAATGCAGGGATGATACTGCAATTGTGGGATAGTGGAACAGCCGCATTGTATTTACTCAGTAAAATCATATGTGTGACTTATTATTGTAAAGCATTCTGTTGCATTCTGGTGTTTTGGGCCACAAGATGCCCTGTCTCTTTGGGAAAAAAGTTGCATGCAAATGATAGACATGTGACTAGGGGACATGTGACTAGAGACATGAGGAGTAGCGGCCTTTTAGTTGGGAAGGAGGAAACACAAAGAGAAGGCGGGAGGGAACAGATGCTGGCTGAAGATGACTGCTCCCTTCGGGCTCAAAAGTGTGAGAACCCCCAGAGAGAGAGGAGTGTAACTGTGCGCATTGAAGCTGTTGTCAAAGAAAGACCCACAAAGGAAGGACCCTCTGCAAAGGACTGGAGGAGCGACTACATCTTGGACAGCAGGGAACATCACCTCAGAGCAGCAACTGCGGCCATCGAAAAGGTTATACCCGGGTAAAAAGAAAGCGTGCACGCCAACAAAACTAGGACTGTGTGCACCCTTTTAGTCTAGTTAGGACAGATTTGGTTTCAGGCCATAGTGTTTATCCAACTACGCCCCTGATTGGGGACATTGGATGGGGCTTGTTATAGCGCTGTTATTTATGCAACCGGTTCGCATGTGAGGATCTGTTTTTTGTGTATATGTCTGGGGATAGCGGGTAGAGCTGCTACATTGTAAGCGTCTGTGCCAAACCGCCGCGTGTTTTGAACTGCAAACCACACACGATTGTTCCTGTCCTTGTATGGTATTAAAAGGTAGCGGGTGTTCGGCCTTTCTTAACCCCAAGGTAGGTAAACTGATTGTGGCATCCAGAGGACCACACTCTCGGCAGTTAACTTTGAGTCGGTGATGATCTACTGAGACGATGTAGTGGTGTTCGGGAACTCCTTTGATGCAATCTTCAGAAACTGCGTCAGGTCCTGGAACTGACTACGGGACCACGGGCTCAAGATCAAGCTAGAGAGTGTCAACTTTCAAACAGCGGATAGAGTACTTGGGGCCATGTGGTCCCTCGGAGGGGGTCAGCCGGCCCCCAGTAAGGTGCGGAGGAGTTCAAAGTGGCCTCGGCCGTGTTACACTACGAGAGGTACATGCATCCTGGGACTGGCCGGATATTACGAAGGTTTATACCCCCGCTGGTAGCCTCATCTGACAGGTCCCTTAAATGAAGCTAGTGAGCAGAGGTACGGCTGGCGGGGCCAAAGAATCGCCATATTGAATGGGGACCACGGCAGCAAAGCTTTGACTCAGTGTGAAAAGGGGCCGGCTCGACCAGTGCTAGATTCTGGCACTCATGCTCAGTTCGATACTCCCTTTCTGTTGTTATATGATGGGAGTATAGCATGGGTTGGGCGGCCAGTGGCAGCTCCACAGGCCAGGAGGGGCGAGAAGAGAGAGAGTTATTGACTATGCCAGTCGGTCTTGAGAGAGTCAGAGCGCACTCCCGCCATTTTAGTCCTTAAGTTGGAAACTATTGGCTCTGGTATGGGCCCATGAAGCAAGGATTGAGCAGTAAATGACAGGTGCCTGAGGTGACGTCATGACGGAAACAATCCATTGGCACTTTTGGAGAATGCTAAGCTTGGAGCCCTTGAGCAGTGAGGTGTGGCCCGACTCTCAGAGTCCCAATTCCACAGTAAGTTCCGTTCAGGGAGGGAAAATGGTAATGCGTTGCTCCTCTCTCGGTTCCAGTTGACTACCATCTCACAGTGTATGATGAAAGCTTTGAAGACACTGAAATGCCCGGACCTTGGCTCGGTTACTATGTATTTTCCAGGATGTGGCCACACTCAAGTGGGGTGTTGGTGGCGTACTGGATGCCGATGGTGTTGGAAATGACAGTGGCTGATTGGCGAGGGTCCAAGATGGGTTGGCCACAGATGATACCGGAAGGTGAAGGGTGTGGGTCCCTGTCTCGGGTATGGCCCCAGCAGAAGAGCGTAGGCCAGCCTGACTCAGGAGGGCAAAGTCTGTTGAGGCAGTGGGGATAAGCTGAGTGTTTCACAGGGTCTCCTGTGCCGGATCCATCTACTTACATTCAGAGTATGCTGCACAGACAACAGATTTTTATCCCCATGTCATAGGGACCAGAGGCTGCTCGGGAAGCTCAATGAGGAGAGGCGCACTTTTGGGAGTGGACAAACCTATAAGTGGCTTCAAGACTCTAGTGTACTGCCCTGACTTGTTATGCATGGTGTCTGCAAGCTTGCTCAAGTGTCGTACCTTGTGGGGTAAGTAAGGCACTTGAACAGCGAGCTCCCGTTCAGTACAATCCGGACATCTGGCTGCCCACTCATAGAGTCTCTGATGATTGACTATGTGCAGATTGGGTACTCTCAACTATGGTGACGTTCGTACGGTTTGGTCATTACAGACCCATTTCACTAAGTATGCGGTTGGCTTGTCAACCAGAGGGATCAGACTGCCGACAGAGTCTGCTGATGAGGCGGTGTCTTGCAAGCCTTTATCACAGGTGTTCTGGGTGCCCCACAGAGGCACATTCCGACCAGGGGGCATAGGTTTCCAAGGGGGCTATTAATGAGCGAACTGTACCAGTTGTATGGGGATTGAGCGTTCACGTACTAACTCCGTATCTTCCGCAGGGGAACGGAGCTTGTGAGCGGTTTAACCGCACCCTTATCCAGATGCTGCGGACTTTATGAGGACAGCAGATGGCTAGGTGGGCTGAGTACCTGCCTGTGCTGATGTGGGCCTATAACAATAGGGTGCACAGTAACACGGGTTATCCCCACACTGCTGATGTTCCGGGAGGACGGGGTCAAGAGATTGAGGTCGTGACCATGCCCAGTCCGACAGCACCATATCACATAGACCAAGTACCAACGGCCTGGGCCCAGGTGAACACGCCGCCGATGCGGATGGTGTCACAAGGTTGTAGGAGACCCCGTCTGGAAACAAGTGGTGCACCCTAACCCGATAGACCCATGCAGAGAGACAGTTTTAGATCCCCAGGGGAGATTGCGCTCAGATGGTCAGGAGTAGAGGCCATCTGGGAGTTGGATGGGAGGTGGGAGGCGGGTCCCATATGTGGAGATCAAGAGAAAGGGTGACCCTGCCCTCCCAGTATACGAGGCTGAGCCAGATAGAGGACAGGGGGCCGATCCACTGAAATCTGCACAGAAAGTGTGTAATGTTGTGGCGCTACTAGTGTGATTTTGAGAGTGCCTGTAACTACGCCCGAAGAGAACCTACCATGTCCAGCTCAGCACTCCCTTAGTTGAGACATGGTGGGCTGTCTTCAGTTCCGGTGTCAACTGGTTCCAAGCTGTGGTCAAGCTTGCCACCTCAGAGAGAGACTGGGGCAGTCATACAGGCTCATATCCAGGAGATGCGCCTGAACGCCCCTAGACTATAGCCTCACGAGTAGGACACACCAGGATCCAACGCTGGTGTACCCCCCCAGCGCTCGGGAGAGATTTGCGCTAAAGCAAGCGAGTTTGTGTGGGGAGGGTTGTCGGAGGACGCCACTTCTAGTGTGGGGTGGTATGGGGATAGTGGAACAGCGCAAGATGTATTTACTCAGTCTAAAATTCATATGTGTGACTTATTTTCTGTGTAAAGCAGTGTTGCATTCTGGTGTTTGGCCACAAAGATGCCATGTCTCTGGAAAACTGTGTGCTGCAAATGATGAGAGACTATGTGCTCTAGAGACATGTGCCTGAAGACATGAGGTAGAGCGGCCATTTTAGTTGGGGGAAGGAGGAAACACTAAAGAGAAGGCCAGGAGGGAACAGATGATGGCTGAAGATCTGACTGCTCCCTTCTGGCTCAAAAGTGTGAGAACCCCCAGAGAGAGAGGAGTGTTAACTGTGCGCATGAAGCTGTTCGTCAAGAAAGACCCACAAAGGAAGGACCCCCTCTAGACCAAGACTGAGAGGAGCGATACATCTTGGACTGCTGGGAACATCACCTCAGAGCAGCATCTGCCCAGCGCCATCGAAAAGTATACCCGGGTTCAAAGAAAAGCGTGCACAGCAACAGAAGACTAGCGAGTTGTGTGCAGGCTGTTAGTTAGTTTAGGACAGTATTTGGTTTCATGCAATAGGTGGTTTATCATCAACTACCCCCCTGAGTGTGTGGGACTTTGTGTGGGGCTTGTTATAGCGCTTTGTTATTTATGCAACCGGTTCGCATGTGAGAGGATCTGTTTTATGTGATATGTCTGGGGATAGCGGGTAGAGCTGCTTAATTGTAAGCGTTCTTGTCGCACCACCGCCGCGTGCTCTTTTGAAGTGCCCACAACGATTGTCTGGTCCTTGTTATGGTATAAAAGGTACGCGGAGGTGTTCAGGCCTTTCTGAACCCGATGAGTGGTAAACTGATTGTGACATTCCCAGAGACACACCTCTCGGCAGCGGCAGCTGGTGTGGCACAGGGGCTTGGTCACACTTTGTAATGTGTGTTGGGGATTTGTTCACAATTGCTTTCTTTGAAATGTTCTGTAAACATGGGTTGTTGAACTGGTGTTGGAGTCTCGTTTTCTTCGTCCGGTAAACTTCGCTGTATTCCGGGAATCCGACCTCGGTGCTCGGCTTACACAATAAACCATCCCTGACTTCTCAGTGGAGAGCCTGGCTATTGCTGTTAGCCAGCTCTCCACCCATGCAGAGCTTGTACAATTAGTGATCTTAGAACATCTATGCAAAAGTTAAAACTGCCACCCACTCGAACGTTTTAGTCTATCAGGTGATTTTTTTCATAATTTCGAATTTTCTATCTATATTTCAACCCTTTCCTAACAGCCGGGTCTAAATGTACTCTATGGCCTTTAACTTTTATATTTCATTCAGTCTATATAGACATATTAGGATGTTTTTAGAAAAACAAACAAAAAAAAAGATGTACTTGTTAATAATGACATCAACTGTACCAGACAGAAGATTATTCAGGAAACTGAAAACAATCGAAAGTGCGGTGAAATGTGGAAAATTACTAGTGCCATGTTTTTGTTTTTTCGATGTTCATTCTACAGTACAAGTGATGTAATATCTATATTCCTGCGGTTAATCCAATTTCGGAATACAAGTATGTAGACGTTTTCATTATGCTTTTATAATTTAAAAAAAAATGCAAAACATTCTCTAGTTTCTGAAATTTTTGCTGAGGTGACATTTTCTACGATCAATAATTTTTTGTTTTCCACCTATGGACCTGAGTGAGGGTGCATTTAGCGGGCTGAAGTATACTTCTTATTTATACTCTTGTGGGATGGATTTGACTTGTTTTGATCACTTTTTAGTATCATTTTTGACAGGGAAATGAAATGATAAAAACAACCATAAAATGGATTTGGAATTTTTATTTCTTCTTCGGTGTCAGTATGTGGATAATTGTATGTTATATTTTTAATACATCAGACTTCAGTTTTACATGAATGCGGCAATTACCAAACTATATATAAACATATTATTTTTTTATTTTGTAAAAAATGGCAAAAGGTCGGTGAAGTTTTGAAATATTTTTTTTCCATTGTATATCACATTGAGATGTTCCTGTCGAGTTGGTAATTGCATACAGTTATTGTCTTGCTGTCAGAGCTGTAAGTTTTGTTTTGGAAAATGTATACGGTGGGCAGGTTTGTTGTTGACATTTCTTTCCATGCACTCTAATTAAGCTTGTGATAAACTTATTTTTAGCCTATTCAACTCCTAGGTCTAAGTTTTCAGTCAACAGAAAATTTCTAGCGAGTGAAGAACTAGCCACATGTCAATTGTCGGGAGTACAAGTTTCTTCATTCATTAATTATCTTAAGGAAATCCTTCTTGCAGAGGAGTCTGCTTCAGCTATATGAGAGATCAGGTATAGCACCTCAATAACAGCCTATTGAAAGGGTAGGGCAAGAAGAGGGTAAAGGAAGGGGGCTTTATACACACAAACGCACTATTTAGGACTATTAGACAGCAGTAAGGAGCAGAGTAGATGTGAGACCAGGCATTTAATGTGCGGGGGAAAATTAACACCAAAAATTATAAACTCATCCTCCCTCCAACTTCATAACTAGTACTCAGATTGCAAGAAATCACCCCAGCTAACCAGGAAGCCTCAATTAACGTGTAGCCCAATTCAGATGCTCATTGGAAATGCCTTTCCATTGAATCCTCATTTAATTCATTTGCGCGCTCCTGACTCCAGCTGGAAACACATGGGCTTCAGACCCCAGTTCAAGAAGACCCATGCCAAGACTCAGTCCGGCACTCGATATAGGCATAATAGATCTTATTGGAAGCAGCACTTCATAACTGGTCTACCCCACTTTCATATTTTAAATATGAAACCCTTCCACACGTCCAGCTGTTCACTAATCACATTCGTAGGATGTAGGGTTAGGGAGAGAAATCCGCAAACTGCCTTAGAAAACTCCGTAGAATAGGCGTTTGTGGGGGTACCAAGAGATATCATAGCTTAGGCCCATCCTGTTCTGATGGTGGCCACTGCCTCCAGTTCTATCCAATGCCCTGCCGCAAGTATGGCCATTTTGTATCCAGCCAAGAAGAATGCATGACAAGAGAGAGGAGTGTGCAGGCGATCCCAAGGGGCGGTGAGGGGAAGTGTTGGTGGCTGCAAGACATGGAGCTTTCCAAGCACTGATTTAATCGAAACCAGCTATGCCCAAGGTCGTTCTCTTTTGGAAGGTGTATTACGCGACGTGTCAAGAGGCATCCGCGAGAATCAGAGGCCACATTTCACCCCCTGGTGTGGGCCCAGCACAAAGCCAACCTTAATGGTAACTCGGACACATCTTGCTGCTCTTTGTTTGTAACATACTCTTATTTGCAATCCTACCAATATTCTGTATAGTATTGTCCATAGGTATTATATTTTCTTTCTAGTGCGCCCTCCAAGGAGAATTAAATTTATCTGAACTTTTTTTAAAAACAAAAAAATCTGCAGTGCTAGTCTATTTGTCTTGATAATTGAACCTTCACCCGCATTATTCTCGGTATTTTATATATCGCTAACCAGGGCTGGTTCCTGGCCTTGCTGTAAGTCTGTAACGGACCAGTTCTTATAGCTAATGAGGGGACTGGTGGCAGTACTTGGCTGACAGAATCTCTGTTTAACAGCGTGGATAAACAGATCTCTTCAAACCGTTCAGGGTTGTGGGGAGTGGGGTATCTCTCTCGCACTCCCTGGGTCGCCTGTGCGTGTGGACAGTGATTTAACTATGAAAACCAATATCTGGCTGACCTTGTGCGTACCCTACGGGGGAGCACAAGTCACTAAACCCCAAGTAGGACGTCGACACTCGGTGGGCGGCGGGTGGGTTTTTCCTGACAATGTGACATAAAACACTGTTTTCTGTTGCCCCTACTCCTCTCCTCTCCATAGACCTCTCATGAAGCGTTGTGACCTGATCTCTCTTAGTGAATCTGGATTCCATATCTCTTTGCACAGTATGGAATTACTGCTTAGTGATTTCTGCCTGAGGAACAAATAAGATCCTGAAAGTGGAGAGGTGGAGGGTTCCTTGTAAGTAAAAAAAGAAACATTTTACTCCAAAAAGATATAAGTACAAGTCTTTATACTTCTGCTTATGCTCTTGAGTTATAGAAAAGGCCGCATACGTGAGGTATGCTTAAATAACATATGGCTAGCAAATAACAAAAGCTTTTAAAATATTCGTTATCTAAATGAAACAAAAATATATTTCAAAATTCTGTGTATGAAGAATCATCTTAAGTAGTCAGAGATTAGAAAAGAAAGTGAAGTGAGACATTACCAGTTGCTCAATCTCAGAGACAGAGTGATATGGCAGGTCCTGAGAAAGAATGTGGACTATATCTAGCAACGTTTGTATCGTGAAAGTTGTATATAAGAACACCGATAATGTTAGGTTCACTGTGTGTAAGGAATTGTAATACTGTACACATAGCAGAATGATAGGAGTGTAATATTACATATTAAATAAGTGTTCTCTATTTTTTCTGTGCTTCTCTCGTATATTTTTATATTAACATATTTAAGTATCTGTAATAAATTTAACCAAATAACTAGAACCATCATTACAGTGGGTGTAAATTACATCTTGTATACTTTCAGGACAATTATCTCTGCAATTTGCTCTTAGGAAAGGATTTTGAAATCAATGTAATTGCTCAGACTCCTTCAACACTTTTTTTGGCAAATAGCTTTTTCTCATCAGTATTAGTTTATAAATTCCTCTCAATAATTTCAAATTCATGTAAGGGCCGGGCTTCAAAGTATAAGGCAATGGTCTCTTTCTATGTTATCATTTCTCTGCCTCCTCTAGGGCTTCTGTTTTGTAGCTATGGAGCGGAATGAATTGACACCTGCATTGGTTATTAAATGCCGTTTGAGGCAATTGTAATTTCCGTTTTAGCAAGTCAAAATACTAGGATGAAATATTTCTCTTAAATGACCAAAACCGGCAATGTAAGATTATCATCATTAAAGTATCCTTGTATATTGCTCACACTCTGTCATTATATGGAATCCATTTTACTGCGTTTGGACTTTGTTCATATCCACAATGAGAGTAGAGAAGACAAATGGCAATTTGTAAGAGGTTGTCTGACTTTTTTTTAGCTTTAAGTATGGTGCAGAGGCTGAAAAAACATATGCACTTCTTGACTCATGTTCAATTCAGCAATGCACCTTCCGATCCTATACTCGCTTTGTTGCCTTCCATCTTGGAACAAAATGAACGTTACTGCTGAAGCCTCTGATTGGCTGTGACAATTGGAGGCTGAAGACCTGACGTTCCCAGTAATCCCAAAAGGCCCAAACAAAAAAGGCAATTGAAGGACAGGACTCGAGACACATTGCAGGATTGACTTGAAGTTAAGAGGTGAGTGTTTTTTTTTCTTTTTCTCCGGCCTCTGCGCAAGTTACGGAGGTGTCAAGTACTGATATAATGTTTTTATTTATTTCATAGGAAATCATACAAATTTCTAATATACTCCTTCTATCTTATTGCAGCTGGCTTTTATCTAGAAATAAAAAATAAAAAAAATGCTTCCTGGCATCAACAGCTGCAGAAGTTTCTGATTGTTATTAGACGGAGATCAGTTCTGCAGTTAGTTCTGGGGATATACAGTAACTCACAAAAGTGAGTACACCCTTCACATTATGTAAATATTGTATTATATATTTTCATGGAATAACACGGTATATATGACACTTTGATACAATGTAAAGTAGTCAGTGTTCAGCTTGTATAACAGTGTAAATTTAATGTGCCCTCAAAATAGATCAGCACATAGAAATCAATGTCTAAACCAATAGCAACAAAAGTGAGTGCACCCCTAAGTTAAAATGGACCAATTGTGCCCAATTTGCCATTTTCCCTCCACGGTATCATGTGACTCATTAGTGTTACAAGGTCTCAGGTCTGAATGGGCAGCAGGTCTGTTAAATTTGGTGTTATCACTCTCACATTCTAACATACTGGTCACTAGTAGTATTGAGCGATTATTATCGACAAAGTTGAAATCGGCACGGTATTTACGTTGATCAGATTTTTTAGATCACGCGACAGTTAGGTTAAAAATCAGTGCATAATCTATTTAAAATCACGCCATTTTTCGGTGTTCCTATCATTTTTTGGCGGCCAGCAAATCAGCTTACAGAATAGAGCAGGGTGAGATGTGTGTCCGAGGAATGACTGGGGATGTGTATGGTTGCGATTGGATGGGAAAAATCACATGACCTCGTTTTACATTAGAACAGCCACTTCATGTTCATGATCAGTGTGTGTCAGCGTCTCATAGCAGTAGGACGTGCGTCTGCCTCTGTCAAAACAGCTCAGCAAAAGCTCAGCGAAAATTATTCTATGGTTTTTTTTTCCCCCCCCCCACAGAGACAGCTCTACTTTTAGCTATGACCTTAGAGTTAGTTAGATCAGAGATTTGCAGATTTTAGGTAAGTTAGGCAGAGGATTTTAACAGGAGCATCTACTGCGGCAAAGTCGCGGGGAGAGCGGGGGTGGGGGCGGGGGGGCGTCGCGGGCGAACACAGACAAGCTCTATAAAGGACTACTGGATATTGTACAAGACCAAAACTTTCGTTTAGACATTGAATTGCCATATATTAGGTTACAGATCTTTTCTAGTAACTGCAGTCTTTTTGTTAGGTGCAAAAAACTCCTTTTTATTATCAGTATACATTTCAGATAGGTGTTCTTTTTAAATTTTGCCCAAGCCTAGCTTTGTTGATATAGCCACTTTGCAGTTAAATTTGGGAATATAGCAATTTTGTAGTCACCACAGGTTTGATATGTGCCAAAAAAAACTACCTTTTATTATCCCGTTATACATTTCAGATACGGTTTTTTTCACTTTGGCGGCAGGCCCCCAGCTGTGTTGATAGAGCCAACTTGCAGTTATATTGAAATTCCCAGCAACCTTTTTATTCTCACAGGTGTTTTCTGATAGGTGCCAAAATTTCCTTTTTATATCGTATACATTTCTGTACAGGTGTTTTTTTTTTTACTTTTAGTCAGTCAAGCTTTGTTGAGTAGATCTACTTTGCTGTTAAATTTGAATATCAGCACATTTTGTAGTCAACACAGGTGAATTGATTGGTGCAAAAAAGATACCTTTTATTATCCCGTATACATTCAGACAGGTGTTTTTTTCACTTTTGCGTCAGTCAAGCTTTTGTTATATATCTACTTTGCATTAAAAATTTGATACAAAATTTTAATAGTCCCCACGGGTAATTTGATAGGTCCAAAAAAATCCCTTTTTTCCCCTAACTTTTCAGACGGGTTTTTTTTTTCACTTTTGGTCAGAAGCTTTTTGATGATCTACTTTGCATTTAAATTTGATCAGCAATTTTGTATCACCACAGGGAATTGATAGGTCCCAAAAAAACCTTTTTTTATCCCTAAATTTCAACAAGGTTTTTTTTTTCCTTTTTGGTCAGTAAACTTTGTTGATAGATCACTTTCAGTTAAATTTGAATATACAATTTTTTAGTCACCACGGGAATTAGGGTGCCAAAAAATACCTTTTATTATCCGTATACTTTTCAACGGTTTTTTTTTTCACTTTTGGCAGTCAAGCTTTGTTGATAATCAATTTTGCATTAAAATTTAAAAAGCAATTTTAGTCCCCAAAGGGTGAATTGAATGCCAAAAAAAACCCTTTTTATTTCCCTATCATTCCAGATACGGTTTTTTTTTTTTTTGCGCGGCCACTTTGTTGATAGAGCCCCTTCATTTAAAATTTTGAATCCGCAATTTGTTTTTTGTTTTGAGGATTTTGGGGATGCGTTTTGCCGTCTTTTAATAAGAGACTTTCCAAAACTCTTCCAACCTTCCAAATTTTATTTTTTTGAACTGGAGCGAAATTCGGTGGTAAGCGAGCAAAGAGAGGGTGGGACATAGGTAGGGTACGAGAGAAGGTGCCCTTCCTGCTGGCGACAACACGCATCCGCGACGCGTTGCGGGACCCGGCTGCATGCGGGGTCAGGGCCCTTTTAATCCATAACGACACGTCCCCAATCTGTTCTTCATGGTTTAATGCAACCCTGCATCCACATCTTCCCTCCTCTTCTCCCAGCATGGCCAAAAAGTCTTCATCACATCATCCATCCGCCAAACATGAAGCACCAAAATTCAACTGGGGTTACCCACCACGTGATAATCCATTTTCGAAGACCTTTTGATGAAAAAAACTTTGGGGGTCAAAAAAAATGTTAAAAGATCAAGGGGCCCCAAAAAGGGAAATTTTTCCCCTTCTGACACCCAGTTCGATGCAATCAGGGGGAAAGGAACCGGTCAAGGGCAAAACCCCCGGGGCGGTTGGAAACGCCTACATCCCTCTTGCTTTACCCGCAGCTCCGGATGCAAAATTCATACGACGAAGTCACCTTTTTTTTTATAAATTAGATGCCGCTTGCGGACCAATTGGTCTTTTCAGCAAATTTTGCTTTGACCCTTTCATCACGGGCGGGAGGAAGACAGGGGTATGCATAGGGGTCCCCCTCAAAAAAGAGGGGCGGTCGCAAAACCCGCGATATGTTTCCGCCAGCCCGTCAGCGGAAACCCCCTCCCCCTTACGCCGAAAAAAAGGGTCCAGACCTCTCAAGGGCCGGGGGCCTCTTTGAGAAACCCCCTCTGATTCACCCAGCGAGTCATACCCCGCCTTTGCCGTAAACCATAAGTAGAGGCAAAACCCTTAGGTTTTTAAAAACCAAAACCAACATGTCTAGTCACATCAGCGAATGCATAAGTTGAATGGGGGCAACATTTGGGCCCAAAAAAAGGCCAGACCACCCGGGGCCCCCAAACCACTGTCACACCCTCTGTCTCCCCCTCCCCCCTCCGCCACCACAAGCGTTTCCCTCAGCTGCCCATTCTCCAGAGTCATGATCGGGACACCTCCGCTTCCCTCCCCCTTTTGCCATACCACCTGACCACCAAGACCCATGCACCCCCTTCTCCTTCCGCCAGTTTGACGACCTGCACGCCGTACATGGCCAGTCTAGCGCCCCTTTTTTCCCTTCCGGGGTTTGGGGAGCAGAAGAAACACTTTAACCCAAACCACCCAAACCAAAACCTGAATGCCATTCCCAGCTTTTGGGCCCTTTGGGAAAAGTTGCCTTTCCGTCTGGGGGACACATAGGGGGTTTCCGAAACGCAGGGCCCTTGCCTCCCCCAATCCCAAAAATCGAGCAGGCATTTCTTTGCAAAAAGACCCCCTGCCCTGCCAGCCACTGTCATCTAAAATTTCAAGCGCTTGCCCTGCACGGGGCCGGAAAAGTCCATTTTCCCACCCCCCAAAGGGGACTAAAGCACGGCCAAGGCCGTTTAAAAACTAGTGATAGCTCACTGGTGAACTGGGGGTGTCTCTGGGGGTGGTGCTCTCGGGCTTGGCGCCCCCGCCTTAAAAACCGCAGGGTGGCGGGGTTTCTTTCCCCCAAATCACTGGGGGCATCACGTCCCCCAAGAACCAGCCGGGTTTAAAAATTAATCTTCTTGGACCGTCCACAAAACAGGTCAGGGGCGTGGAGGCCCCGCAACAAAACCCGAGCCGCTGGGTGCCAAAAACCCTTTGTCCCGGGCAAGGTGGTTGCGAAAAAGGGCGAAACTGCTGGTTTGCCCTTAAAACGGTGGGCGGACCCATCCCTTTCCGGCACAATGTCAGGGGACCTTGTCGCCAAAAAAATTTTCAAAGAGCAAGCGGTCTGACTGCCTGCTGGGGAAAGGGGCCAAGTAAAATTGCATTTCCCCTTTCGAACCCCCTTTTCGCCCCTGGGCCCCCCCCGCAACCGTCTCATTGTTGACGTGGAACCTAAAAATTCCACCCTCCACACTCCAGCGATGTTGGCAGCAGCGCAATCCCTTTACGAGGCGAATTGACACATGGCCTGACAACGCGGGGGGGCCCTCGGGGTTACCCCGGGAAAAATGGACAGGTGAAAGAGCCTGCACCATCCTTGCCATTTTTTGAAAAACCCAAAATGGCATGCGGAAAATCCCCTTTGTCACAGACTTTTGGGGTGATCTTATTCTGGAACGACGTGGACACTCTGAAACAACGGGTCCCGCCAGCGAGGGAGGAGGAGACGGCACAGATGCGACACGGAGCCTTTCTCCCCGCAAATCCACAACCCCACATTTCACAATTTCAGGGTTTTCATTAGGTAGTTTCGGGCCAGGGCAAAGTGCAAGGCGGCGCACAGTCTCAGAGTGCAATCCAGGCAAGTCGGGGGCTGTTGAAGGTGTCGGGGGAAAACGGAGGAGGGGGGAGGAAAACCTAACCCGACGACCGAATTCCCTCCCTTTGGAAAGGGGTTTTGGCGCAAATTGGGGCGAGGAGGAAGATGAGGAAGATCAGTTGCATTCCCCCTCGACCCAGAGCTTGGAAAAAAGGCTCCATCTCTCACAGATTGCTTGGGGAGTCCATTTCCCCAACATGATCCTCGCTTTAAAGGGCCATCAAAATAACAACATTACTGGGGCCACCCTCCTGGGTCCCCGGGACAAAACAAAACTCAGCACTTCCTTTCCCCCCCCAAATAGAGAGTAAAAAAGCAGGAAATGAGACCTTGCCCGATTGCAACTGGGGACACTGATGCGCTGTTCACTTTCTCAAATGACACGGGGGAACAACTCAGCGACATGACAGCATAGATGCTAATTTGCCGAGCGGCAGCCGCAGCAAGGCAAGGTCAGAACCTAATGTACCTCTGGGAATCTTTATTTACCACCCACCAACGCAGCAAGCAGGGCACACAACCAACACACAGAGACCACTTAAGAACAGGGGCCGACATCTCGCTCAAAACCGATGTTTTTGGGTGTGTTCCGGGCCCAATAGACTTTTGGTACCAAAATGGGCGATGGCCCGAGCTCGTCACGCATAGAGGGTTTCCTGCCCAGCACCAGCGTCATATCGACGGACCCTTTACACAGCTGGAGGAATCATTTCAGACAAACCATCCGACTTTTCACAGATAATGTGGATCGTTTGACTTCATCAAAAATGAATAAGGCACGATCCGATGATTTGTGCCCCAATTGCCGGGTCACCGATTATTCCGGGCCCACTTCACATTTCCCTTCAAACAGAAAATGGTCCTCTTGAAAACTTTTTTAAAATGATCATTTCTTACTGCAAATTTTTTTTTCCTTTTCCCAACAGTTCATTTTTTTCTGGTTTTGCTGTGAGAACTGTAAAGAAAAGCAAGTTTTATACAAAACCGTTTTTCCATTTACTCACTTTACTTTAAAGTTTTTTGCATTTTCAATGGTTTTGAGGCATGTTGCGGAGATACAGCAAATTAGGCCTTGGGAAAAGAAAAGGGGGCTTTTAAATGGCATTTCTCCACACAATTTTTTAAAAGTGGTGAAACATATTAAAATTTTTTTGGGGGGATTTCGTAGAACGCAATAACATGGTCCTTTTAAAACAGAAAAGTGGTTTTTTAATGGTATTTTTTTCCCCCCAATTTTTAAAAATGGCTGAGAATCATTTTTTTAAATTTTTTTGGGCATGCTCTTTGAAATGCAGCAATACACAGGCCCCTTCTAAAAAAAAAATTTTTTCTAACAAAATTTGTTCTTCACAATTGTCAAAAGGGCTCAAGTGTCATGCTTTTTAATTTTTTGGGCATTTTTTGGACATGCAGCTATCTACAGTCCAATAAAAAAATTTGCTCTAAAAGACATTTGTTCTCACAATTGTCCAAAGTGGGTAAGGGGCATGCTTTGAAATTTTGGGCATTTCTGTACATCATATACTACAGGGCCTATTTAAAAAAAAAGTTTTTTAACAAACAAATTTGTTCTTCACAATGTCAAAGGGGTTAAGGGGGAGGGGCTGTCAGAAACAGGCACTGTTTAAAGGACAATTTGCAAAAAACTTGTTTTTGCAAAATCTTTTAAAAAGCTAAACCCGTATTGGGAAAAACCCTTTAAAAAAAATTTAAAAAAAGAAACAAAGACAGGGGGGGATTCCCTCCAATTTTAAAATGATTTTCTAGAATTAAACTACAAAAAACTTGCATGTACAAAATACTGTAAAAAAAAATTTCCTCTGAATTGTAAAGGGAGGACAGAAAACTTACCCAAGTTTGTTATCAGAACATGGAGTAGGGGGCACGGACAGAGAACAAAGTACAAGCAAAATTTTTTCCCACTTTTAGTAAAAAAGAGAAAAAGAATGCCAAAAAAAAGGCACCTGGGTTAAACAGGGGGCGTTAACCACATATTTCCAATGAACTCAATTGGGCCCACTCATACGGGGGGGCAAGCGCACCCAGGTCTTTACGGTACTGAGGAAGGGGTGGAGGGCTTTCCCCACACTTCCACTTTGCGCACTCTGCTTCAGCACGACAGTTTTCTCTTGCTGCGTCATAAGGGCATTTTTCCGTGTGTTAATAGATGAACAGACGCCAGCCTGGGCTGCTACGCACCCACTGTACTCCCGCGCCTCTGGCTGCTGAACCTGCAGTTTAATAGATGACAGACGCTCAGCATAAGCGCCTCTCACCGCAACTCCGACTTGTAAGTTCTGGGCAGCTGAACCTCCTGTGTATGCAAACTGGATGGCTGACGGCAAGCTGCAGCCACTGGCCTCTCACCGTTAGGTGGCAATCAGGAGAGCTTGTTCAAATTTCTCGTAAAAACATCAGATTTTGGAAAAGGTGATGTTCTGTGAGGTTTATGTAGTGTCAAAAAGGATGGTCCAGGGCTGGACGAATTGCACAATTTGAGGCTTAAATTTTTGTGGGGATTGAGGTCACTGTATGGGTGTAACATCATTTGGATCTTCAGGGGAAGTCTGTCCCTAATTAATGAAGAAGGATTTGGAGGAAAAATGAATGACCAGAATTGATGGACCTGAAATCAGTCTCAGAAGCAGGAGGGCAAATGTTTCTCCAATAGGCTCACTGAAATAATTTATTCCCTGTTTCATCAAACATAAACTTTTACTAGAGACTCATTTAAAAAGTATTAATATCTAAAACCCCTATACTAGTACCACTGAATACTAGATGTATGACAGCATACTGTACCGTTATACTGCGCCAGTGGAAGTAGATCAGCCCCGTAAAGATTGCTCGGCTTCCGCTTTAATGACCAGAGCAGGTCACTACATCGTGTATAAGACACCTTAAATCCCAGCTTATCCCAACGCGTTTCCCCCCCGGTTACAATTCTAGGGTTCATCAGGGGATTCAAAATTTTCACTTGGAAAAAAAGAATAACGCTATATACAAACGCATATTAATAAACACAATGTACTTCCAAAGTTAGTAAATGAACTGATACTTAGCTTCAAGTGCTAGCCAGGGTTAATGACGATAGTTCCACGCAGCACTTAGTGCGCTGGCACCCCAAGATAAGAGGGATACAGAGCAAAATTGTCTCTGCCTCCCTTTTTTGTCTTAAATGGCCGCAGATGTATAATAAACAAATTCCCCTGTGTTTACGCATAGATGCGGTAACACTATAGTAGCCTGAGTTGTTCAGGTTCATGAGCACATTGTGCATTACTTTCTGGCCTCATGGATTTTTACGCGTTCGGATGTTAAACTGCGCATGGTCCGAAGTGAGACCCTGTCAATAGGTTGTGTATCGCCGGAAAATGACACCGGCGCATGCGCCGAAAGCCGGCCCGCACCACGCGGCGCGTGGCGTTTCTAACCATCCACTGCCGCATGTCAGAAGGGAACACAATCCACATCTATTCACAAAGCCTCACCCCGAGATCCAACCGTTCACACTACATCAAAAGATGCGCCAGAGTCAAATGTACTACAGTATCGCCACATATTACCGCACATAATATAAACGGTATGCTGCCCTATCAGAAATGTAGTTATTCTTGACTCCACATATATGCGCATAATACTAAGATTAGAATTAAAAAGGACTAATGTCGTTGGCCGCGACATATTTGAATGATTTTAATAGATGGCGTAGTTATGTAGAGAACAAATATTAAATTAACACGGGCGCGGGCTCCTAAAACAGGGCCCAAAGAAAAGGTTGGGGGGTTTGGGACATTCGGGGTACAAAAATTTCATTGTTCCTCAGCTTGACGTGGATAATCAATGTGTGAATAGAGTGTCAATGAAAACTAATGAAAAATTGTCAAAATTGACACTTGACTTACATGTTCAGTTTGGTCAGGACTTGAAAAGAAATCAATAGTGGTTCGTTATTGAAGTGCAGTAAAAATCCGCAAGCAAAATCATGCAAACAGTCCCGAAGGTAAGAAGCCTATTCTATAAAAACAAACAAAATTGCAAAGTCTCATTTAGGGCCCTTGTTGGTTGGACAGAGTCGATGCGGTTAAAGTCCATTGGCGTACTCCTTACATCTCAAGATTCGTCCTATCCTCATTCCCTGCCTCTGGGGGGAACGGTGTCACCAAACTTCCAAAAAGAGATAAAAAGACAGCAGATGATTATCCATTCACCATTATGATATTCCCTCAATTGATGTCGAGCTACTGGCGTTGTCTCTTCTATTACGTATATCCCCAGATGTTCAACCACTCTTCTTTTGAATATTCTCCTTGTTTTTCCATGTAATTGAGTGGGCAGGGGCATGTACACATGTAAACTACTCTTCTTGCTACAATTGGAAAGTCACGGAATACAAGTAAATTGTTTTCCATTTGAGGTCGCAGTCGATGTAATAACAATTTATGTTCTTGTTTGTAGAATACATATGGAAGGCTATACATATTCTCTGCCCATCCTCAATGTTTGAGAGTCTATAGACCCAGTTCGCGTCTCCTTTCAAGCGCAAGTACACCTTGGACCGGTGTGGTTTTGGATGTAAATGATCTATGGACCAGTCTTGTTCTTTTATTGGAGTTACCCCTCGATAGTAGTTTCTCGAGGTGGTCTTGACGGGAAGATATCCCTCTAGATCCTGATCCAAAAATCAATCAAGTACTCCCGTGTATACTGGTTTTTTGCTAGGTCTTTTTATGATCGCTCTCAACTAAGGAAGTGTTTTGGGGATGGATTTAAAGAGAACATTTTTATTACTTCGATTGGTCGTTCCCACGGACGTGTAGTGTTGAGCGATTGCGTTGGCTATCGAGATCGATCGATAGCTCGGATCAGCCGCACGGCACCCGTGGCTTTCGATAAGGGTTTTTCGATATTGTGAGCGTCGATTTGAGCGGATGACCATTATGTCTGTGGTGAGAGCAGAAAACACCTGTATTTTTACTATACCACCGCTAAAACACAAGGCTGGAGAAGTGAAACTTAACATCCGCACAATAGTCAAATGGTATAGTGCTACATGTCCTTAGGCTACACACTTAGGTTATAAAAGTCACAGAAAAAATAGTCGACAGACCATCTCACTATCCCTGTCTTGTACCACAGCCTGCACCAGACCCTTAAGACCTGCGACTCACCACCACGAATTTGCTATAAGTGCCAAGAAGGCTCAGTATGATTTGAGACCTCATCTTACTTGAACGGACATTGATATCCCTGTCCTGGGCCACAGCATGGAGCCCCCTAAACCTGCATGACGCCCAACATCTTAAAAAGTGCCAGGGAACTAAGGAGATCTTTCAACCACCAGTTTGTAGTTAACTGGACATTGACTATTTGTCACTCTGGGCCACAGCATGTAGCCCCGAAACCTGCATGACCCTGCCCACATTTACAACAGTGCCAGGAAAAATGGAGTCTTTTATCAACCACGCATTTTAGTTTCAATGGACATATTGACTATGCCACAGCATGACCCGGGGCCGGAGTTACAGTGGGTGCGGTGAGAGCCCAGGATTGGCGTCCGTCATCTATTACACGAGGTTAAAACTGCCCTGATGAGCAGCAACGAAAAACTGTCGTTGCTGAAGCAGAGTGCGGGAAGGAAAGCGGAAGTGTGAGAACTCCAGCCTTCATCAGTACACGTCAATACGTGTGGT
The DNA here is from genome assembly GCA_025379985.1 of Phyllomedusa bahiana. Classification (NCBI taxonomy): domain Eukaryota; kingdom Metazoa; phylum Chordata; class Amphibia; order Anura; family Hylidae; genus Phyllomedusa; species Phyllomedusa bahiana. The sequence continues at coordinate 135,602 of JAODAL010004016.1, read as the reverse complement.
AAGGCTAATGTTCCTCCCGTAAATGAGTGTGTGGAGCACTCTCTTGAGCTTCCTACGTGGAAGTGTGACTGGGTGGCTTAATAACGCTCCTGGTTACACCCAGGTCCCTTTATCTTGCATTCTTTTTCTCATTCTTACTCAAACGTCGCTGAGAGGAAGTGGTCTCTGACTTTGTTCTCTGTCACGTTGCTCCATCTACTATCCATGTCGCTATGAATAACCTACACTACTGGTGGAAGTTTTCCTGTTCCTGCCCTTGTTACCAATTCAGAGGGAATTTTTTTTAACAGCTATTTTTTTTTTTGACATGCAAGTTTTTTAGTACTTTAAAGTTTCTAGAAAAACACTTTTTAAAGGAATGGAATCCCACCATGTCTTTGTTTCTCTTTTTTTCGTTGTATTAAAGGGGTATGGTCACGTCAATACAGCGGATTGTAGCTATGTTAAAAGATCTTGACAGGAATACAAGCCATTTTGCAATGTGTGTCCTAGTATGACGTGTCCTTATCCTGATTCCTGTTTCTGACCTAGCACCATCACCCTTGAGCCACTCTTGGCCAATTGTGAAGAACAAATGTCTGTTATGAAAATGCAACATTTTTTAGATTTGCGACCTTGTAGTTATAAGCTGCCATGTACAGTCCAAACAATGGCCCCCTCAAAAATCTCAATGTCGAATGACCCTTTGCGCCGCTGTTGGAACAAACTTGTGAAGAACGTAGAGAGATCTGTATTAAGAAACTAGAGACATTTTTTAGAATAGTGGACCTATCATAGTATAGTGCATGGTCACGCTCAAAATGCACCCAAAAAATTAATGCATGACCAATGAGCCAATTTTGACAATTGGGAAGAACAAATGTCTGTTAGAAACAACATTTTTTTAGAATAGGACCTGTGAGTATAGCTGCATGTCACAGCAAATGCCCCCAAAAAATTCAGCAAGCATGTCCTTTGAGCCACTCATCTCTGGTCAATTTGTTGATGAAAAACATTTGTCTGTGATCGAACAACACAACTTTTTGTTTATTAATTGGACTGTAAGTATTGCTGACGCAGAGGATAAAGCAGCATGAGTCCCAAAAAAAATTATGAAAACAATGAGCTTCTCCAGCCACTGTTTATCAAAATTTTGAGGGGAGAAATGAGATATCTCACTTAGAGAAGGACATTTCTGTTCCAAAGGGACCATGATATTGCTGTATCTCACAGCTACATGAACCCAAAAAAATAATAAAAATGACTTCTCAGCACTATTAAAATTCGTGTGAGTGATGAAAATGCCACTTAGAAGCCACATTTCAGAGAGAGATACAAAGGACCATAAGTTTGCTGTATTCACAGCAACATGACCTCAAACTATTGACAATAGCGAAAGAACTTGATTTGTAAGATAAGAGAGAGAGAAGTAGAAGTGGCAATACGGTTGTTGTCTGCGGAAAAACCTTGCTGTCTGTTTACGTCTCCTGCACCAGCAAAAACCAGAAAATTGAACTGTTGGAAATTGAGAATAAAAATTGCAGTAAGAAATGACATTTAAAAAAAAGTTTTCAAGGGACGTCATTTCTGTCGCGCGAAGAAGGAATGATGATAGTAGAGATCCTGGCAACTAATGTTGACCTGGGCAATTGGGTGCACAAACATCATCAGAGCTCCCATGTCCTGGATTCATTTGGACATGAACTAGTCAAACGATCACATATTTGTGGAAAGCGGTATGCCGTTTGTTGTAATGGACTCCTCCAGCTGTGCTGAATGGTGCTCCGCTCAGATATGGCGCTGGCTGTGGGCAGGACAACAAACTCTATGTGTGATGAGCCAGCTCGGGCCATTCGTCCATTTGATACCAGAAGTATAGTGGGTCCGGAACAAAACACATGTGCAAAAACATCGGTGTTGAGACGCAGATGTCGTGCACCATGATTCTTAAGCTGATGAGTCTGAGTGTTGGATGTGTGCCCTCATTGCATGCCGTTGGTGGAGGTTGAGTAAACCAAAGATTTGCCAGAGGTCACCCATTAGGCTTCTTGCACAGCCGTGCTGCTGCTGCCTCGCTACGGGACCGACTGTGGCACTCTACTGCTGTCTTACGTCCGCTGATGTTGTTCCACCGTGAATTTGGGAGGTGAAGCAGATGCAACAGATGTTTCTCCAGTTGATCAATCAGCATGTGGTCTCCATTTTCCTGATTTTACATCTCTATTTGGTGTGTGGAAGTCGTCCGTGAGTGTTTTGTTTCTGCACCGGGGGGGGATCAAGGAGGGTTGGACGCACCTCGCAGTAACTGTTGTTCATTTGATGGCCTTAATAGCTGGGAGGATCAGTTGGAGGAAAAAATGGAGCATACAAGCACTCATGTGAGAGCATGGAGCTTTGATTTCCCAAAGCTCTGGCTGCGGTCGAGGGCAGTACGCATCAAACTGATTTTCCTCATCTCCTCCTCCGCCTCAAAATTCGCGCCAACCTCTTTCCAAGGCAGGGACGTTCGGTAACATCGGTGTCTAGGAATACCTACTCCTCCTCCGCTGCATCGCCGGCAAAGCTTCAACCCGACGTGACTAGCCTTGAGATGATGCACCACCGGAGGCGAGCTGACTGCGCCACTACCTTGGCTACTAGCCTCGTGACCCCGAACCCCTGCACTAATGAAGACCATATGGAAATTGTGGAAAACGGTTCGCGCGCACATTGTGGATTTGACGGAGAGAAAGGCTCGGGTCAGCATTCTTTGTAGTCCATCTCCCTCCTCGTCGACTGGCGGGACCCTAGTTGTTTTCGGGGAGGTGTCGTCACTACGATCGTTCCAGAACTAAGATCACCACAATTGCTCATGCTTGACAACGGGCATTGTCCGCATGACCATTTTGGTGTCTCTTCAACAACTGGCAAGGGATGTGGCAGGCCTCTTATCACTCGCCTCCACTGCCTGGGTGGTTTCAACGCTGTGGTTCCCCAAAGCAGCGTGGAGGGTTGGAATTCGTCCAGCGTGTGTGCCACTTGGGTCAACGCATGAGACGCGTTGGGGAGGTCGAGAGCCGGACGCTGGAACGCTAGCAGGCGGGGCAACGATAGCGAGAGGGTGCGAATGGCGGAACGTGCGGAACTCAGACCGCTCGGAGCACCTTCTTCAGCAGGCAGTCCGAGCTACCCAGCGGTAGCTCTTCCAGAAATTCTGGTATGACGAAGGTTGTCATGACATGTGGTACTAGGCAAAGGATGGCTCCAGCTACCGATCTTAAGGGCGGCCAGGCAGATTTCGCCCGTTCATTTGCCACGACCCACCTTGGACGTTTGTGGCACAAGGTTCTTGATCACCAAGCCAGAGCTCTGCGCCTCATTGTTTAGAGCGTCCACAGCTCCTGACTTGTGTGTGGACGGTCTCCAAGGCAGATTAATTTCAACACGCACGTGGTGTCTTGGGCCACGTGATTGCACCAGAGGACCTTGGGGGAAAAGAACCCTGCACCATCCTGTGGATTTTTTGAAGAGCGTTCGCCGAGCCGGGAGAGCACCGTCACCCCAGGACATTCCGCCCAAGCTCACCCAGTGCTGTCACAGAGATCTTATAGCGGCCTTGGCGTGCTTACTAGTCCATGTGTCAGTGGTGAGCATGGACTTTTCCGACCAGATGCAAGACAAACACGCTTGAAAATTTTAGAGGACACGTGGCTGGCCAGGGCGGGACGGCTTTCTGGCAAGATAATGCGCTGGCTCGGCATCTGGTACTGGGGGCAGGCGAGGCCATGACGTGGCGGAACCCCTCTTTGTCCACCAGACGGAAAGGCAACATTCCAAGGGCCAATAAGCTGGGCAATGCCGATGTAAATCGTTCAGGCTTTTGGCTTTGGGATGGTTGGGTTTTAAGTGTTTCTTCTGCCTCCCAAACATGGAAGGACAGAAGACTGGATGCTAGATGGATTCAACTGTTTTATTACGGCGTGCAGGTCGTCAAACTGGCGGGAAAGGAGATAGGGGTAGGATGGTCTATGGTGGTGTGGTGGTACTCGGGCGACGGTGCGAGGCTTTAAAGCGGAAGGTGATCCTGATCATGACTCTGAAGAGTACATGGGCAGCTGATGAAACGCTTGGTGGTGGGCGGAGGACGGGTAGGCGGGAGACAGGGGTGTGGACAGTGGTTGGAGGGCCGGCGTCTGGTTGGTTTTTTGCCAAGTGTTCCCTCCATTTCAACTAATTGCATTCGCTGCATGTGAATATACATGTTGGTGGTGGTTAACCACTTAAGGTTCTTGCCTTACTTATGCGTTTAGGCATAAGCGGCATATGGACATCGCTGGGTGATTCAGAGGCTTGCTCAAAGAAGCCCAGGCTTGGAGGTCCTGGGACCTTTTTGACGGTGATAAGCGAGGAGCGGTTTGCGCTGGAACCGTGGCTGCGGATCATATCAGCGGATACTCTGCGACCGCCCTATCCCTTTTTGTGTCGGGACGTATTGACACTACCCTATCGTCTTCCTCCTCGTCCACGATGAAAGCGCTCGCAAGCAAATTCTGCGGAAAAGACAGATGGAAATCCGCAATGTCAAATCATCATAATCCATCAACAAGGTACTTGTCGTCCTGACTTTCTGCATCCAGAAGCTGCGGGCCTAAAGCAAGGGGAACTGCAAGCGTTGCGACCGCCCGGATTTTTGCCGATTGCACCTGCTTCCTTCTCCTCCTCTGATGGCATCAGGTAATGTGCTTCAGAGCAGACTAAATCTTCCTCTTGATCTTTTAAACATGCCTTCTGACCCAACCGCATTTTGTCATCAAAGAGGTCTTACAGGACATGGATTATCCACAGTGGTGTGGTACACGAGTTGACATTTGGGCTGCTTAATTGTTGGTACGGATGCTGATGACGCTGGACTGACGACATTGTGGCCGTCGACTGCGAGGACGAGGAGGTAAGACTGCTAGATGCAGGTGCATTAACACTGAGGAACGGATTGGCGACGATGTTCGTTACATAGATTCACAGGGCCCTGACCCAGCGATGACAGGCCTGACGGTCATGCCAACTGACGATCCGCTGGCATGCGTGTTGTCGCCAGCTCTGGAAGGGTGCACCTTCTCTAGTACCTCTACCTCCATGTCTACCCTTCTTTGCTCGCTTACCACCTGCATTCACTCCATGTTCAGAAATATAAAATTTCTGAGAAGGTATGGAATAGTTTGGAAAGTCTCTTATTAAAAGACGGCAAATCACAGCTATTCTCAAATCCTTAAATCAAAATACAAATAATTTGCTGGATTCAATCTTAATTGCATGGTGTCATATCAACAAAATTGGACTGGGCAAAAAGGTCCAAAAAAACATTATCTGTTATGATTTTGGTATAATAAACAGATATTTTTTGCACTTTTTCAATTCACTATGTGAATAATAGGAATTGTTGTTTTAAGATTTAGTAGTTGCTGCGTCAATGGAACAATTGTGGGTGTGCAAAAGTAAAAAAAACGTAAACTGTTATGTTTTGATATCAATAAAACCGGTATTTTTGTACCTTTTCAATTCACCTTGTGGTGAATATGGAATTGCTGTTTTAAGATTTACGTAGAAGCTGCGTCAATGAACAATTGCTGGGCCCGCAAAAAGTATAAACAAGTAAACTGTTATGTTTTGTATATATAAACGATAATTTTTTTGCATCTTTCAATTCAACTGTGGTGAATATAGAATGCTGTTTTAAGATTTAGTTGATGCTGCGTCAGATGAAACAATGCTGGTGTGCAAAAGTCAAAAAACACGTAACTGTATGTTTGGTATAATAAACGATTTTTTTTGCAACCTTCAATTCACCTGTGGTGAATATAGACATTGCTTTTTAAGATTTACGTAGATGCTGCGTAATGAACAATGCTTGGTGCGCGAGAAATAGGTCAAGATATACAGTAACTGTGATGTTTTCGTACGATACACGGTAATTTTTGGCAACCAACAACATGTGGTGACTACCAGATTGCTGGAGTGTAATTTAACTGCAAGGTGGATATATCAACAGTTTTTCCCCCCCCCCACAGTTGTAATGCGGTAAAATTGAAATTGAACACACTATCTGAAATGTAACTGATAATAAAGTGGAGTTTTGCAGCTAACAAAGAGACTGCAGTTACTAGAAATGATGTGTAACCAAAAAAAAAAAAAATATAAGTTCAGGGCTGCACAGGAAATATGTTCAATAGCAAACTGTTAATAATAAAGATATTCCACTACAATGTATACACTAAGTCTTGGTGACTTTATCCCAGGTTCTTTATAGATAGTGTGTCTGTGTGCTCGGCCGCGGGGGCCCCCACCCCGCTCCCATCGCCGTGAATTTACGCAGTAGATGCTGCTATAAATTCTCTAGCTAACTAAACTAGAAAATCTTCCAAAAATTCTAATCGAACTAAATTGGAAGGATCACCAGCTAGATGAGTAGAGGTTTCTCTGTGCAGAAATAGACTAATATCGCTGAGAGACTGTTTGGCCACGGGCAGAGCGCAGGCCTTTCCATGTATGACGACGTGGAGGACGTGTCACTGAGGCTGAAACAGGAACACCTGTTCTATGTAAAACGAGGTCATGTGGTTTTTTTTATCGCACTCAGCCAAAGTCGCAAACCAGAGAAACTCATCCCAGAGATAATGACGTTGCACACCTCATATCACCCTGCTCCTATTCTGTAATCTGATTCGCTGCTGGCCGCCATAATGAGGAAGCGCCCGCTAAAAAAGGCGCGAGTCTTAAAGATGATGCACAGTTTTTAACCTTAATTATCGCTTGAATCTGGAAAATTTCGATTCCCATTATCAAAACCTGTGTGGCTGATTTCAACACTTTGTCACGACTGGTTAAAACTTCGCTCAACATCCCATTAAAAAGTCACAACATATTGAAAATAAATAGTGGCGGACGTGATAGAGTTAACACATATACCAGTGTAAAAAATAACGTTTAAAAACTGCAGGGTGGGGGTGTATGTTGGATACTGTTAATTACACTGATGAAAAAAAAGGCCCAAAATAAAAAATGGATAATAAATAAAATGTTATTAAATTACAAACTTCCCTAAATAAATTCTGTAAACAAATGTCAGTTACCCAAAAAAATTACTAAATGGAGTCACTGTAAAAATAGCATAGTGCCACTTTGTGATCTGTGGGTCAAACAGGTTTAGGGGGTCATGCTGTGGCCCAGGACAGGGATAGTCTATGTCCAGTGGAAACTTAAATGGTGGTTGAAAGACTCACACTTTTTGTCGTCGAGACACTTTTTGTAAAGTGTGGGAGGGTCATGCGAGGGGTTTATGGGTGTGCTCATGCTGTGGCCAGGACTAGGTATAGTCAATGTCGCCAAGTTCAAACCTAGGAAATGGTGGTTGAAAGACTCCTTTTCCCAGCACTTTTTAAATCTTGGGTAGACAGGGTTTATGGTCATACTGCGGTACAGGACAGATATAGTTAATGTCCAGTTAAACTAAAATGGTGGTTCAAAGACTCCTTTTCCTGGCACTTTTTTATTTGGGGGTCAGACAGGTTTAATGGTCATACTGCGGTCCAGGGGACAGGTATGGTCAATGGGTCCTGTTCAGAACTAGAAAATGGTGGTTCTACTCAGAGGACTCCTTTTTCTTGCACTTTTTAAATTGTGGGTCACAGGGTTTAATGGTCATATCTGTGGTGTACAGATACAGGTTGTAAAAGTCAATAGGTCAGTGCAGAACTATGAAGATTGTGGTGTGTGGAAAGACTCCTTGTTTGTCGGACTTTGTTTAATCTAGGGAGTCATGCAGTTTTGGGGGCTCATGAGCATTGCGTTCCAGGAAGGGATATTCAATGTCCAGGTTAAGTAAATGATGGTTAAAATCATCTACGCTCTTCTGCGCGTTTTTGTAATGTTTGTGGGTGAAGAGCAGGTTTAAAGGGTCATTGCTGTGGTGCAAGGACCAGGGATAGGGAAGGTCTGTGATTTTTTTTCTGTGGTCGTTTATAACCTAATTGTGTCATTGCCTAAGATGTGAACGTATGACAGTTTGGCTGTGTTGGATGTATAATTCCAGCTTCTCCATCACTTTTGGGTGTTAAAGGGGAATGAAGGTGTTGTCCCTCCATAGACTTTAATGGTACATCGGTGATAATCTATTATCGCACTATCTGGCAATATATCTTAATTGATAATTGCGATATACGACTATTGGACCGATGATGATAGTCAACGTAATCGCTGCATCAAGTAGTTCACTAGAAAGTTCGCATGACACTTCATGGCAAAAGGTGCTCTATGAGGATCTGAAAAAAAACTATAATTGTCGTGCTCTACATTAATAGTGGGCCTAACGCTTTAAGAAGATTGCTAGAATTACTCCTACAATCTGAGCTGCAGCATAGTGTCCAGAAGACCATACAGTGGTTTGAATACACCACTCGCGTTCCGCACTCCAGAACTAGGCCTCGCTTCTGGTTGACAAAATGAAAGTAGTAGGAGTGCACCATGTCAGCTCATGTCCTAGAGTATTGTCGTTTCAAAATAGACATTTGAGTGCTGCCATAGCATCTGCTGGATGAGTGCTAATCGCGAGGTGGGTGGTCAGTCTGTCAGTACTCAGACAATATGCCGCACACTGCATCTAACTGGTCTGCATAGCTGTCTTCCCAGAACAAAGTCTCTTCTAAAGATGAGGCACAGAAAAGCCCACAAAGAACAGTTCGCGCTGATAGACTGAGGAGACATAAGGACATGGGACGCGATCAGGAGAACACACGATCATGTAGGTCGCGATATGGTGAGACCAAGTTAGCATTTTATTTGGTTCAGAGATTTGTCTAAGAGTAGTGTGGCAGACAAATAGTTAGACGGTAATCAAAGACAGTGTGTCTTGTTACAGTAAGGCATGGTGTGGTGGGATTGTGCGATCGGTTTGGGCTGAATGGAGTACCGCTGGCTGAAGTTCATTGAGGGGACCATGAATGCAGAGCATGATCCCCTCCTTTCGGAAACTGGGCCAAGTCGGCCCAGCAGTGTCGAGTAGCATGATAACAACCTTCACAACACACATCCAAGGGACCACTGCCAACTACAGGAGTAATGAGGTGCCTGGCTGGTATAGATGTCGCACACATACGCCTTCAATCACAAGAAGGCAAGAGGAGCGCAAGGTCTCAGTAACATCCACCAGCTCCATGATGTCGTCATTGAAGGAGAGGAAGAGGGATTCCAGATGGTCAAACCTGTGAAGTTCTAGGAGAATTCTATCATGCCCAAGAGAGTTAAAACAGTGCTGAAAATAATTGTGGCCCCAAAAATATGGCAACTTTGAGCACAATGTTGTTCCGTGCTTTAGCACCTTAGGGGTGTTACTCACTGCTTTGTTACCACTAGGTTTGCATATTGAATCTCTGTGTTTTGATCAAATTTACATTGTTAATAGGTGTAACTCTGACTACTTTAATAGTGAATCAAAGTGTCCAATGTAACTTCAGCGTTGTCCCCTGCTCTCTCTCGAATTTCTATACCAATATTGTTTATTTTTTTTTTTAATGTGTAGGGGATGGTACCTCACAATGTCTTTTTGAGATACTGTATTTCCCATGTAACTGGGTTAACATATCTTCCCCAGACAATGAGGAAATCATTAAAAAATTATATACAAATTCACCCTATTGGTCTTTTTATGACCTCATGGGGTTTTACAATATGTAAAATAAAGAAAATAAAAAAAAAAAAAATTTAAGAAAAAACCAAAACCCTAAAAACCCACAATGTTAAGCCCTTCCCTAATGACCCAAAAACCTTATATCACCTTTATATGAATGTCTATCATGAAAAAGTGACACAATTACAAAACTTATTTTAGCATCACTTTTGTTGTTAAATAAATAAAGCGAAAAAAATATAGCCTTGCATACCTCAAAAAAGGTGCGTAAAGCAAAAGTCAAAAGTGTTAGTGTGCTTAATAAAATTTTAAAAATGTGCCTGGTCAGGAAGGAGGGTAAGTGGAGGACCAGACAGGAACTTGTTAAGGGTAGTAAATTTTTCACCTGGAAATGGCCCTGCTCTCTACTTCTGAGTCTTACTTTAGCCACCAAAGCTGCTCAAAAACATTATGTGCAACATGTATGAATGTTGGCGCTTAGACACCAATTTTTCTGCAAATAGTGTAGAATCGCCGAATTATAAACCCCCACCTACTGTATCTAAACAGTTCATTCTGCACAGAAAGCAATTTCTGGTTTTTGAAAGTGGTTTACCTGTTCCAGCTTTAATGCACCTTAAATTGCCGTACTGAAGCTATAAATTTTATAGAAAGTATGGTTCTAGTGCCCCGTTCCCCACCTTCCCCCAAAATCAATACATGACAAAGTGGCGGGTGCTATGAATGGCCCATATTGCCATGCGGCATTTCAAACTATGCGAACGGGCTGCACTAGTGTGGCTGAAATGATCCAGCTTCTGTCGCAGTCCCCTTCATGTTTCCCTTGGGGTTTTTGGTTATGTGATTCAAACTTTTTCTTTTAACACAGAACTTGTAATGTTAACAAAACATCAAAATAAGCATAAAAAATTATAAACAAATTTACATGTGTTTTTTGAAGAAAAGAAAAAAACAATAGAACGCAATAGAAGAAAATTGCTACAAAGTATGTGAAAAAACGCTATATCTAGTTTGGTGCACCATATTTCCCCTCTGACTTCCAGCTCACATCTGACTGCAGTAGATTTTACCCAAAAAAATGCAAGCAAAAACATCAGAAAAACCATTGTTTTAAGTATAAAGTTTTTCCCCAAAAAATCTTATGTACATTAAACCCTTTCCATGATTTATGAAAAAAAATTTTAAAAAACGACCGAACCCTTTAAACTAGGAAAAAATTTTAAAGATTTCTAAAATTTTTCCTCCTTAATTGCACTGCTTCATGAATATTTTCAAAATTTTTTCTCTAGTGTTTTATAACAAAAAAAAAAAATTCTGTGCAGATAAGTTTGTACAACTTAAGGGTCACATGTATGAAAACTGTCTTGGTCTTAGGCTCTCTTTGCTGCCCATAGAAACCAATCAGCGTTCCCCTGAAAGGGGCGCTCTGATTGGTTGCTATGGGCAACAAAGAAAGTCTTAGACCAAGACAGTTTTCATACATGTCCCCCTAAGTGTTTTCTGTGTTAAGCATTCTGTTCATCCCGTAAATTGTTTCCCAATACATTTTGTAAGGATGCACAAATTACTTGTACCTGCATACTGTATAAATTGTATATGGTTCTCTATAACATTCTATATATTATATCGGAATTCTAAAATTTTTCTTGCTTTCAAACTAGTCATGCTTGTTAAAACTGCTAAGAGTAGAATTGATTGAAGACAGAGAAAGAACTATGTATAAAGGAACAAAGACTACTATCCAAAAATAGGAGAATGCAAACCCTTTATTGTATAGAAATTGTTTTTCTGAAAGGGTAGCAAAAAAGTCAAAATCTTGCATGCTATAAGTTCGAATTTTTATGATAATCTTGAAATATCGAGGTGAAAACTCAGGTTTTTTATTGAACTGTTTTCTTACATTCGTACAAAATATGAAGAATTGATGGTTTTTATTCATTTCAAAATAGATTTTCTGTTATAATTCTATGACAGAAAATGTACTATATACTCCTATTCGGACTTTTATTTATTCCTAAAGTATTCTCTTGCACATAAAATAGAGCTTAAAAAAAAGAAAAAGCATTTTACCCATAATGCCTGGGGTGTGCTATTGTTCAGGCTACATAATTCTCATCTTAGGTATTTAGACATTTATGGCATATCCACTTGAGTCACTAGATGTAAATGTTTATCCTGACACAGTCAGTCAATGTAAGCTCTACAGTGAGTTGATGGGTGGTAGCATTCTTATTTGTGAAACAACAATTCTCAGCATACTGGTGGGCAGTATAGTTTTATATGGTATAAACATGGCAGTTGGTTAACCCAGCTTTAAAAATTTATTATGCCCCTTTTTTTTCGGGGTTATTTCTGTTTAAAGGGTATTTTTGGGCTATATTTATATTGATTTGGTTTTCTTTCTTTTTTTTATGAGCTTGGATTTGGTGCTATTTATGTACTTACCTTGGCTCTGGTATTGTATGTAGGTACTGAATTTACTTCTGGTGCTGTATTTTTGCATGAGTTTGCTTTTGATACTGTATTTATGTTCTGACCTTGTTCCTTGGACTTTATTTTTATTATGAGCTTGATTTTGGTGCTGTATTTATGTACTGACCTCAGATTTGGTGTTTTATATGGATGCAGGTATATAATAAACAGGTCTGCAAGCGGACTATGGTGCTCGCCACTCCCAAATGTTTAGAGAATCCTCTGCGTTGAGTGCTCTGACTTTGGCTGTAAACTCATCAGCGAGGGAAAACATCCATAAAAAATAATTTCAAGTCAGCACTTCTTCCATAAAATCCAGAGCAACTTTATTGTAAACTTTAAAGTTCCATGGAAAGCCGGATCACACACTTATATGCTTCAGGTCGATCATTGGTCCTTGGTCCTTGATCACAGCATAAAGGGGTGAATTTACTACTCTCCTTTCTTTAAAGAGATGAGGAATGGATCCATCCCTTCATGCTGTGACCAAGGACCGATGATCGTCCAGAAAAATGTAAGCGTGTGATCCTGCTTTCCATGGAACTATAGAGTTTACAATAAAGCTGCTCTGGATTTTATGGAAGAAGTGCTAACATGAAATTTGTCTTTACGGATGTTTTATATAGATACTAGTGGGTTTGCTTCTGAAACTATATCTTTGTGCTGAGCTTGATTCTGTGGTTGATTTTATGTCATAAACCTGGTTCTGGGGCTGTATTTATATATTGAGCTCAGTTCTAGGGTAGTTTTGTGTTATAAACTTTATTCTGATGGATTATGTTTGCTTATAATACAGTATTTGTACTTAAAACTTTTTATGGGAGAGGGTGGGGGCAAAAAGACAGTATATTTAATGCATTTTCACATGTTATACAACCACACCAACTGAGCAGACCACTCCAAAATCATCAGGCACACATGGGAAGATATGTGCAGAAGCAAATAATTAAGGCAGAGCGTTGGGCCGTGTTCACACGGCTTACCCCGGCGGTTTTGTGCGGTTTTGAGCCACAAATCCCGGAATGGGGGCGGGACGGGGGGGGGGCCCGGAGCGCGGCGGGGGGGCCGCCCCCGGGCCCCATAGACAATGCATTGTTTACGGCGGTCCGGCCGTAAATAATGGGCATGTCATTTTCTCCCCCCCCCAAGCGGATTTGCCGAGCGGGGGAGGCCCAAAGGATTCCCTGTTCTCTATGAGAGCAGTGGATTACCGAAGACTCAACGGATTGGCGGATTAAACGCAAAACGGGCCCCGGGAATACGGCGCCAATCCCTCGGCAAATAAGCCGTGGAAAGGGGGCCCTTTGAGGGATGGCAGTGGACAGCTGTGCAAAATAACATATAATTTTTTACTGACCTTACCAACTTATGTTGTCTCTATTCACTGCCAAAGTGCACCTGACCCCAATATGAGGACACAATTTTTTTTTCTGATGAAATTTTAAAATTTTTAAACCACCAAAAAGGTGCTAGTAGTTCTGTGTTGGGGGTTTTTCCTATCGGAAAAAGCCAACATGTAAAACTCAGCACAAATTCAAGGTGACACCTCAAATTTCTGCCAAGGATTTTATCTTTGGAGAGGAAGTTTTTGCCTACGATTTGGACACAGGTTAGCCTCATTACTCTAGGGCTTAACCCATGTCACGTCACATGAAGTAGAATCTGAAAAGGATCCACTTCAAACAAGAGTCTATTCTTTTTATTCCACTCTATGGATTTGAAATCTGTGATTTGGAAAATCCGAGCTACAGTTTACAGTGTGGACTACAGAGGGGACTGCCCATTCAAATGAATGGAAATCGGTGTGCATTATAATTTTAATGTGGAATACGACACCGAATCCGTGTATAAAGCATCATTGCTTTCTTTTTAGAGAGCTCTGTTGTCACAGACAGTTGACTCTCCTCTCTGTAACTACACCATTTCTATTCAAAAACATCCTTGAAGAATCATTTTCATACCACCCAGAGATTTTTAGCAAATGGGTTATCCGCAAGTGGCTAAACTTAAATATGAAATTGTATGCTTATTTAGTTTAGTAAAATAAAAATATTACAGCACATTATTCATTATGCTAGTTTCTTTTGGACAGTTGTGTTGAAAAGTTTACTGTTGAGGCTGTAAGGCCAGAGCGCCGTTAGGGCAGTACGGCTGGTACTGCCGTACAGGGCCTGGCCAAACTGTGGAACAAGTGCCGCCTACTGCCCCTGCAGATACTGCCCCATTGCTTAAAAGGATTGGTAAAAAGAGCAGACATATAGCTACAAGTCTGTTTTTCCTACCATACTGATAATCTCTATTGCTTTATTTGGTCTAAGTATATTGTTATTTGTAATATTGGTCTTGATATACTGGTTTGTGCAGTAATATTACAATGGTATTAGCACTATATAGTGGTGACATGTGGTGAGAATCTGTCAATATCTTTCAATCCTTGTATAGGTACTAACCAACAGAATTTAATCAAAAAACGAAACCAAATAACAATAGCACAATTTTATTTTTATTCTTTTTCACCCTATAAAGAATATATATATTTTTTCTTTGAGGTTAATTAGGGCAGATGTTTTGACTATATTGTGTCCTGAAATGTCTGATTGTGACCCTGTGTAGGACCCCAACATAGAGTGGATAGACAGATATTTGAGTCTGTCTACTACATTTAGGATAGAATGGAGAGGGGAGAGTTTGCTGAGCAGACCTATCAGCAAAGAGTTGCAGTTTTCAAGGCTTTTTAAATATGTAATATAAGAAAGAGAGGACATGATGTTAGACACAGCTGACAGACCACCAGAAAAATTATACTTTCATGTTTGCTTTTCTCCGACATCTTACAAAACAGCAAAAATAAAACGTACCCCAAATTGCCATATATAAACCTAGGTTTATTTTGTAGGCTTTTATAGAAGATTTGCCCTACCATATAACTGATCTGAATATTTTCCCTTTCATTGGATTTTGTTCATGTTTTCTAGTTGGTTTATTTGAATGTGTTGTGGGTACAATTTAGCCACACATTTCCAGACAGATTTTTAAAACTTCTTCAAAAAACAATGTTTTTGCAACAAATTTATTTATGTTCTAATTGCATGTTAATGATTTTATACGGAATTAAACACTGATGAGGTAGACCATTTTCCAATTAAGCAGGAACATTAATTAGGTAATTGCTGAACTGAAAAGGGATCATTACACAGGGATCATTGCTTTTCTTCGCAGCATAATTTACTAGATAATTGCTGCATCACCTTCCTTCTAAATAGAAAATTTACTCTCTGCACCAAATAATCTCATAATATGGAGGTTCACCAAACACAGAGAAACACCTGTGTATTTAGGTTATATATTCTAACTCAGTTAACTCAATTAACAAAATCAAGCTTTAAAAGACAATGAAATAGTTTAATGCAGCATATTGTTCTATAGAAAGAAATCATCATAAATAATGTAATGCATTAATTGAATTTCTGTGTTCCTAACATGATACATTAAATCTAGAGGATTCAATATTAATGTCAACTCATAAGCTATGCAAAAAAAATCTATTATGCACACTATTTGAAACACAGATCAGAGGATTATTCCTCCGTATAGGAAATTCTTCTTGGGAGAATATCTCAGTTATAGTGAGGGCACAGGCGACAGGTGACCTAGATCTCTATCACTAACCCTTCTTAACCTGATCAGTTCCATGTATCTGTCTATCTCATCTATGCATTTATACATACACTTACATGTTTAATGAAATGACCCTTTAAATAGGCATTTTACATAGGGGCTTACTGTAAGGAGGAAAGGTCAGAGACAATATTTATAAGTACTTTGTGAATAACTCCCATCAGCTTATGCTGCACTGTCCTATGCTTCTACCACAGTATGACATCAGTATGACACCAGGCTTTTCCATTTGCTCAAAAATATAAGACAGTTTTAAACAATATCTATTTTCTTGATAATATTTTACTTTTTCTCACAGCCCCTTAATAATTATGTCCAGATATTCTTGTACAAGCAACAAAATGTCAAGCAAAAAATTACAACAAAGAATAGAAGCTGAGCTTATGTGAACGAATATTATTAAAAATCCAAGCACAGTTGTACTATTATAGACAGATGGATCAACAAACAACTGTTGGACTCTCATTATTTGAATTCTGTAATGTGGTGTTCAAGGAGTCCCCTTTCAAAGAAAAAGTTTCAGACAATTGGTTTCAGCAGAAGAACCTTACTTCTTGTTTCTTCACAAAAGAGTGGCACAACATGTTTAATAATTACAGATTTGAAGGTACAGAAGGTTGATTGTTGCAGTACACTCTAAATGGCAGTAGAGCTCACATGTTTGAGAAGACAACTTGATCATTATAACTCTCTCAACAGTTACTGTTGACTTCACAGGGGGTTCAGGATAATGTTGACTGCACAAAAACTTATGGTCAATGTTGACTTTACATTGTTTCTTAGAACTTGCAACAATTAATCAATAAATCCAGTTCTACTTTAGGGTATCAAACTTTTCTCCTTACTGGACCAAATCCTTCTCACAACATAATTAGGCTCCTCTGGAACTGCTTAATTCCCAGTGCATTTAGCGATACTGCTTCAGCAACAGCCCTCACAGAGTTCTGCAAGATGCCCACTTTTATGGCTAGACTACGCAACCGCACTGCTTTAAAACAGAAGTGAAGTGACTTTTTTTTTTAAGGATAGCTTACTTTTTGCTCTCTGTGACTTTACAGATGCTGCTTGGTGATGTTGGGATAACATCTTTCACTTATGGTTCCTTAACAAGTACTCCAAGTACACATAAAGTGGGTACAGAAAGTATTCAGACCCCTTTAAATTTTTCACTCTTTGTTTCATTGCAGCCGATTGGTAAAATCCAAAAAGTTTATTTTTTGCTGATTAATATACACTCTGCACCCCATCTTGAAATAAAAAAAAAATACTGAAACATAGATATTTTAGCAAATTGATTAAACAAGAAAAACTGAAATATCACATGGTCTTAAGTATTCAGCCCCTTTCCTCAGTATTGAGTAAAAGCACCCTTTTGAGCTAGCACGGCCATGTCTTCTTGGGAATGATGCAACAAGTTTTTCACACCTGGATTTGAGAATCCTCTGCCATTCTTCCTTGCAGAACCTCTCTAGTTCCCTCAGGTTGGATGGTGAACGTTGGTGGACAGCCATTTTCATGTCTCTACAGAGATGCTCAATGGGTTTAGGTCAGGGCTCTGGCTGGGCAAATCAAGAATGGTCACAGAGTTGATCTGAAGCCACTGCTTTGTTATTTTAGCTGTGTGCTTAGGGTCATTGTCTTGTTGGAAGATGAACCTTCCGCCCAGTCTGAGGTCCAGAGCACTCAGGAAGAGGTTTTCATCCAGGATATCTCTGTACTTGGCAGCATTCATCTTTCCTTCAATTGCAACCAGTCGTCCTGTCCCTGCAGCTGAAAAACACTCCCATAACATTATGCTGCCACCACCATATTTCACTGTTGGGATTGTATTGGGCAGGTGATGAGCAGTGCCTGGTTTTCTCCACACATAAGGCTTAGAATTAACACCAAAATGTTCAATCATCATCTCATCAGACCAGAGAATCTTATTTCTCATAGTCTAGGAGTCCTTCATGTGTTTTTTTTTGCAAACTGTATGCAGCTTTCATTTGTCTTGCACTGAGAGAGGCTCCGTCGGCAACCTCCATAAAGCCCCACTGTGAGGGCTGCAATGATAGTTAACTTTATGGAACTTTCTCCCATCTCCCTACTGCATCTCTGGAGCTCCGCCACAGTGAACTTGGGCTTCTTCTTTACCTCTCTCTCACCAAAACTCTTCTCCCACGATAGCTTAGTTTGGCTGGACGGCCAGGTTGAGGAAGAGTTGTGGTCATCCCAAACTTCTTTCCAATTTAAGTATTATGGAGGCCACTGTACTTTTAGGAACCTTGAGTGCTGCTGAAATTCTTTTGTAACCTTGGCTGGATTTGTGCCTTGCCACAATTATGTCTCTGAGCTCCTTGGACAGTTCCTTAGACCTCATGATTCTCATGTGCTCTGACATGCGCTGTGAGCTATGAGGTCTTATATAGACAGGTGTGTGCCTTGCCTAATCAAATCCAATCAGTTTAATTAAACACAGCTGGACTCCAATGAAGGAGTGGAACCATCTCAAGGAGGATCAGAAGGAAATGGACTGCATGTGATTTAAATATGAGTGTCACAGTAAAGGGTCTGAATACTTAGGACCATGTGATATTTCAGTTTTTCTTGTTTAAAAAACTTGCAAAAAAATCTACATTTTTTTTCTTTCAAGATGGGGTGCAGAGTGTATATCAATGAGCAAACAATTTACTATTTGGATCTTACCAAATGGCTGTAATGAAAAAAAGAGTGAAAATTTAAAAGGGTCTAAATAATTTCTGTACCCACTGTACTTTGGTGTCAAGTCCACTGATACCTTTGTACTGGACAAGCTGTTTCAGTGCTGCTGGCAAAATAGCCAACCAGTGCTGCCATTGGGAACTAGACCACTATTCCAATAAACAAGCCAAATGCCTTGCAAATCTCGCAGGTCAACAAAAAGCCAATTTGACTCCACCCATAGATCATCAACATTCTGCCCTTTGGCACCAGCATATTCATTTTTCTTAGCTCCTCTAGCCTTAAAGGGGTTTTGCCACGATGTAATGTTGACGTGGGATCCTCCAAAATGGGTTTTTAATCACTTTTCTAAATATATGTGATTACAAAAATTGCAGTCTGAGAGAGCTACAGCCTTCCTTACATGCCCTTGGTTACTTCAAAGTTTGTATTAGATACGGCCTGACAAGAGCTGCTGGACGGGCTTGTGCAGAGAGAGCCTCTTATCTGTTTGAGACTGAGCTGCAGAAGTTTTCAAAGAAACCCGGGGTAGCAATATGTTTCTTTTGTATACAGAGTAAATTTAGTTGTAGTGTGTTTTAGATCCCTGCTTTATCTGATGACAGAGAACATGAAGGAGCCTTCAAGCTGCTGAAGAGAAAAACTGTTGTCTTTTGTATACAGAATCCACAAGTTGCAGTTTGATTATTTCAGTGAACATGTCACACGATCCCTTATGCTCTGGCTGTGTGCGTCTCTCTCTCTTTCAGCTCCATGATTTGTTTACATTAGCTTCTTAGCAGATAAGGCTCCTCCTGGCAAAACCCCTTTAAGTCTCTCAGTTCCAGGCGTACAATTAAGGCACTTCTAGGTCTATACAACTTCACTATTCATTTATACTTCTATTTCAATCAGGTTTTTCTTCTGTATTCCATATGGGTAAGGTTAATTCTAGGATAGAATCTATCATACAAAGCTCTACTACAGCACTATATGAATGAATATAAAGTATCTACAATTGTTTGTTATGAAGTCTCAGGTAGACACTCTGCACTCAGTCATACCACGTGAATTAGACTTATGGCAGCTTATAAACATTAAACTATTGAGATGGGTAGTGCTGCACTTTGGATTTGGGTCTACATAAAATTCAACTCAAATCCACATTAACTTACTGATCTGTTGCACTCCAGGCCTGGCATGGTTTCAGACGCTCTGTAACTGAGACCAGTTTTAGTTAACATAACTTGAGGTTATAGTTAGGGTTTTTAAGAACATTTGTTTTTTAATGTGTTTTTAATGGTTCCTTACCTTTCCACCTCACTTTTGGTTAACATAACCGGAAGTGACATTGGACCAAAAGTAATACCACACTAGGAACCCCACTAAAGCAGAGACTGGAGAAAGATGAGTTAATCCTTATAAACCCATTATATACCTAATCCTAATTAAAGTATTATGTTAGGGTTAGTATTAAAGAAGTGTTCTCACCATGCTGTTTCATAGAGCCTGATCTTTACAGCTATCTTCAGACTCCCAATTCCTGATTAGGCTGTACATAATTCTACAGCAGTGATTGGCATATCAGCTCTGCTATTCCTAGCTGAGCCTGTAAGAGGGACATTTGTGATTGAGGGGTATAAATATAGATCAGAAGGCTAGATAGCTTTAAAAAGGTAACATTTGTAAATAAGAAACATGAAAAGCTATTGTGCTGCTGATGAGACACAACAGGAAGTGATATCACCAGTCCAGGGCTCTATAGCTTATTTGACCACAGAGATTAAAGCTAATCAATGTGATGGGAAAATCCTTTTAAGGTTGGGGCTAGATTAAAAAGCTGAGTTCAGGTTGTCACAAACCTACATTTTTTCACAAGTTTGGTGGAAGGAATTTTAAACCTTAAAGGGGTTGCCTCACCCCACTGTTTCACAAAGCCACTGCCAGCTTCATACTCACAATTCCTGGTTAGGCTGTGTGTGGATCTATTGCAGTGATTGACATATCAGCTTTGCTTTTTTCTATCTGATCCTGTTACAAAATCACTGAAGGCTTGTAAAGAGTAGTATACAAGGCTACAAAGCTCTAAAGCAGCGGTGTCAAACTGCAGCCCTCCAGCTGTTGGGAAACTACAACTCCCATGATGCCCACGGTTATAGAGTATACAAATGCATGATGGGAGCTGGAGGGCCGCAGTTTGACACCTGTGCTCTAAAGGGTTAAAACTTGTCAGTAAGTAATATAAACAATCTCCCATCTTTCAGATAAGTAACCAAGCAGTGAGTGAGTCATCATCGTGACCACTTAGGGCTTGTTCACACGGAGTTTTCACTGCTAATTGTTTAGATCCGTCTCTGGGTCCGTCCTGTCAGTCCCTGAGACAGATCTAAAAAGCGTAGTTAACAAGGAGTGAAAACTCCATGTGAACAAGCCCTTATTCAGCCTGTTATAGCAGAGGAGATGGCCTTAGCTAGGGAAACTTGTGTACAAATGAAGGGGATAAGATTTGCTTCTAATTCTAAAGAGAAGCAAAATCAGAAAAGCAATGTCTTTGGTCTTTTTTTTTTTTTACTTTTACCTACATGTTTAAAACCAATCAATAAATATGCCCCTTTGCTGTCAGAAAATTCTGATTAAAATAAACATGAATACCTGGTATAGTGATCGCTTCACACTTGTAAGAACTATTCAGCAACAGGTAAGAGTGTGTCACACTTATATATGACTAGCGGTTAAATAGCAAAAACCAAGACTGTATCTGAATATGTACAGTCTTTACTCTTCGCTTCACTTCTGTTTAGAATTCACTTAATTCTGACATCTCCTGCCCACTATAAGGGCATATGGACATCATAAATGGGTCAAGAGATGAGAGCTGGTGACAAACAAAAAAATCTCATACTAATGATCTTGTATAGCAGGGTAATGTATAGCCCATGCAAACTTCCTAACAGCTGATTTTTCCAGAGATGTCAGAAGTACAATTTGTTGTGACTGTATTCCTGCAGAAATTCCCTGCAGATTTTAAGGGCTTGTTCACACGACGTTTTGGATCCTTTTTACGGATCCGTTTTTGAGGACTGAAAACTGCATCCGTAAAGCGGATCCGAAAAACGCAAGAGGTAAAACTTTATGTGGATCCATATTGCATGCTTTTCTCTTGCGTTTAGCGGATCCGCGTTACGGATACATTTTCCAAGTCTCTCTCTCTCTCTCTCCGCCTGACTTTCCATTCATCTTCACCTGCGCCCGACTTTCCATTCATCTTCACCTGTGCCCGACTTTCCATTCATCTTCACCTGCGCCCGACGAGTCCCGAGCCCGGCGCCGGCAGCAGAGTCCCGAGCCCGGCGGCGCCGGCAGCAGAGTCCCAAGCCCGGTTGCGGCGCCGGCAGTAAACTCTGCTCTGGTGGCAGCAAACTCTGCTCGGCTGTGCCGAGTCCGGCAGCAACACCTCCATCCAACGATCCTGCCCCCTGCAGTCACGCTCACCTCCGATCCATCGGCTGTGCACTGCGCTTTTCGCTTCCTCTTTCAGGAGGCAAAGCGCCACGATACGTGACCAGAGTGCCAAAAGCGCACTCCATTATCTCCTATGGCCTTTCACTTGCGTAGAACGCAAGAAGAATGTCAATTCTTAAAGCGGATCCGAAAAGCGCAGTGCAGAAGAGCTCTCAAAAGCGCATCGCCGATCTCCCGTGGGAACAGCAATGCGCTTTTGCCATTGAAAGCAAGGTTAATCACACTGACAATTATTAGATCCGTTTTGCGGATCCGTAAAACGGATCACAAAAATGTCATGTGAACAAGCCCTAATAAATGTATATATTTCCAATTTTATTGTACACATTATTGCATAGAACATTAATAACATACTTCTATTACTGACATCTACCTCTCACTTTATTTGAAGATTTTTTTTTGTCTGGGTCAATTCATGTAATATTGCAAGTTGGTCAACAATTGTAATAAAGAAAGGGCTTCACTTGGAAAAACAGGTGTATTTCTATAAAGGGATGCTACCATCATGCCTAGCCTTAGGCAAAATGTATTTCAACAGATACAAAAGAGATAAGAACATCAACAAAAAAGTATAATAGAAAAATTCATAACTCATACAGTTTTAATTTAGGATATTTGACCTATCTCCGTGCTGTGTGCATTGAAGAAAAAGAAACATGTCACTGCTCTGAAAATGTCTTTTCTAATTCACTGAATCCGTGTATTGTTATAAATCTGTTTTCTTGTCTTGCCCAAGTCACTAAAAGATACAACCACAGGAGAACAAGTGCCATCATCTCAGATAATGAAAAGGTTCTCCACCATTAAACTGTCAGTTTTGTGAAAAGGAGGCATGCAAAGATTTAAATAGGCGAGCAGTTCATACATTAATTATGTCTCGAATAGCAATAGACTGGCAAAACAATTCTTCCAATCTATTTTAGCAGTACCTGCAGGCAAGGCAACATGCCAATTCACATCTGCTACTTTTAGGGAGGTTTGAGGATCTGTCTGTTTTGAGATGTTTTGGGAGGATTGTGATGGGACTGCAGGTAAAATTCCATTTTAGAAAATTCAGATGCTTTTCGAGTATGTGTAAGGATTGCAAATTGTACATAGAGGGAAACTGCAAGCATCCCCTAAATGCTATTCTGTAGCAGACATATACTGACATATTTTTTTAGATTTTGATCAATCTTAAAATCTGTTTTACCTTTACTTTTAGTCTTGCAATGTTTCTCAGACACAGATGTAGCAAAGCTTAACAAGTCATTTAATACTTCATAATTCTCTTGGTTTAGAAAGTGCTCTCAGCAATTTCAATGGCTTTTTTTGCATCCTGAGTACTTTTGCTTGGGTTGTTCCCTGTTTGGTTCGACACCAGTTTGATCATACTTATGAAAAAAATTTAACCAAGATATTTTACTCCAACCCTAACCCTAACATTGACCATAATTGTAACCTTAAAGGGAACTTGCCTGGTGGCTTATGCTGTCCTATCTGAGAGAATGGTGTGATGCAGTGACAGAAGAGCTCTGTTGATTTATAGGTTTGATACTGATTTTCTCAGTAAAAAGTTGAGAATATCTGTGAAACTGAAAATCCTGCTTATCCCACCCATATACAGTGATTGACAGTTAGCTCTGTACACACACTAATGCAGGGAAAACTGTCAATCATTGTATGTTGACAGAGTAAGAATTTACTTTTCTTTTTACTCAGAAACTCTGCAAATAATATAAATTTAAATATCACAGAGCTCAGCTTTTCTCACTCTATAATTTCCTGCTCTCAGATAGAGAGGTATAAAGCACCTGACAGGTTCTCTTGAAGTTAGAGATAGGGGGAGAGTTTTTTTAAAGTTAGGGATAGAGTTTTTTAAATTGTTTCAGTTCAGACCTTGGGGTATGTTCACACGGCTTATTTTTAAGCATAATTGCGCACGCATTTCGCCACATATTGCGTTTATACATGGTGAAATGTGCACCGCAATTACGGTAATTCATAGCTCTCAAAGCGCTATGAATTACGTGTCGTCTCTCCGGGCGTACAATACGATCGTATCGTATGCCCGGGGGGAGAAGTGACATGTCAAATGCCGCTGACAGAGCATGTTTAGGGGGCCGGCCCCCATGCTTTGGGCGTACGCGCTGTTCAGCGCAGACTTCCAAAACACCCGGCGTATTGGGGCGTGTACTATCCGCGCCCCAATAAGCAGTGTGAACATACTATTACATTCCATACTCCATAAAAATTACAGAAAAAATAGTGCAGAATGTAGCACTATTTTGTTCAAATGACAGGCACTATGACAGAAACCTAACACACCTTACAGTAATCAATGGGGTTTGTCAAACACCATTGTTGTCTATCAAGTAATGGATCTGGCACCACAGTTATTTTCGGTTTTCTGTTCCTATGTTGGAACAGCAAACTTTAATTTAACATCACCAGTGTGGACATAACCTTCAAGGTCCCTCTTGCCTATGGTACCATATCATTTCCAACATCAGATTCGGTCTAACTCACATTAGGGTACATTAAATTGGAAATTATGTTCAACAGGATATTTGACTGGAGGTGATGTCAGAGCACAAGTACTGTGGGAGTATAGTTCACAGCGACCAGTATGTTGAGCCCTGAAGACCAGTTAAAAATTCCCAACTTAACTCTAAAGGTTAGGTTTATGATTATGGTCGATTTTTTTGGTCATTTTTGCCCAAAATTCATTCAGGATGACGTGAACCAAGAGACTCAGAAATTTAATTTTGACCCAAATCTGAAAGCCCACACTAGTTCTGATAAAAAATATCTCACTGCAGGAAGTTATCTTTGTTAAGTGGTCTTTTTTACATATAATTGTGTACTCAGTAGAATAACTTGCTGTCACTTTTTGTTTTATTTTGAAGTTTATGTATCTGTAAAATATAAGGTACATTGAATGTGGTATGGTGGCTAAGTGGGTAACACAATGGAAATACACAAAAGACAAAAACAATACCAGTACCTCCCTTGTCTTATTTCACAAGATACTGAATTAATGCAATCTTGATAGAAATGTTGTAGAAGAACTGTATAAAGAAATCTTCTCTATGTTTCCAATACATCAGCTATTGTCTCCTTCTGGTTCAATCCTGTATCTAGCTGTAAACAACTAGATGAAGAAGAATATCCTCCATTGTTCTGGGTGCAATAGGAGAAAAGAACATTAAGCCCTAAGCCCTTAGTAAATCCTCTCAGTTATCTAACCGCCAAACATTGAAAACATCAGAAGGAAATCAAGCTCAGGA
This sequence comes from Phyllomedusa bahiana, assembly GCA_025379985.1. Classification (NCBI taxonomy): domain Eukaryota; kingdom Metazoa; phylum Chordata; class Amphibia; order Anura; family Hylidae; genus Phyllomedusa; species Phyllomedusa bahiana. The sequence goes on along the minus strand of JAODAL010004016.1, from coordinate 110,342 downwards.
TTTCTAACACAATGTATCATGTTATAATGTATAGGTTTGTTATTCATTTAAATGACTTCCTAGGAAAGGGGCTCTAACTTGTATGCTTGAGTATGCCATAAATATAAAACATATATTGTGAAATAATAAGAGGAAAGGACTAAAATAAGTGCATTGAACTTGTTTGAATTGTTTGTGATATCTTTGCCCCATACACTCATACCAAACAACACCCTTTTGGCATATGTGTGGCTATAATTGGTTCTTTGGTAAGTCATTGCAAATGTGGCAGTAAGTAAACAACTTAGTCCCGACACTGCCAATCACTGTAAATGCATATATAGATGGTCAGCATTTCCTTGTGAAATATCAATATTTCCAAACAATAACATTGGGGTGCTCAGTGGTCACAAGAAAGTCTATCCAAATCATACACGGCATGTAGAAAATAATCCATGGCACTCACCAGTCATAAAATTCTCTTTCTTTATTATAGCTCCTTACACATGTGGAGCGACAGAACTCCAAACACATCTCCACAAACAGGCGGTGACAGGGTGTTCTGTCCCTCCACATGTGTAAGGCAGGGGCGTAGCTAAGGACTCATGGGCCCAGGTGCAAGAAGTCAGCCTGCCCCCCCACCCTACCCCCTCTCACCAACACACACACATTAGGGGTAAATGGAGAAACGTAGCCGACCGCGGACTGTTGTGAATTGTTCGCGGGTGCATATGTTTATTTTAAGGGACACAATAGCGTAGTTGACTACGCCATTGTGTCCCATAGAATAAACATAGCCCATGATGGTCTATGTTTCTCCATTTACCCCTAGAAGTCCACCGTGGCCGTGCAAGGCTAGGTCTACACTGCATCGGAAAAAAAATGGCTGAAAAGGACAGTTTTTTTTTCCGATGCAGGACCGCGGTTTTTGTTACGTTTTGTGCAAAAACCATGATTACTTCGCGTTTTTTTTTACGTCGCCCAAAAAATTGTATTGTATGGTAAGACGGCAAGAAAACTAAAAGTGCCGCCATATTATACAACATGTTGTATAATACGCCGAAAAGGAGCAGAGAAAAGACGAGCTGTGGAGACTGCAGCTCGTCTCTTCTTTTCTAGTCTAAGAGGCTGCAGGAACGATCGTATCTTCGGCGCTTTTAACAAACCAAATGTGCCGAAAATATGATCATAAAGCAATGCAGTGGAGACACAGCCCAACAACATCCACTGGGGGTACTTTTTGTTCCAGAACCCTGATGGATAATGCAAATGTACACAGAAATTAAGTGTGAACCCACCGTCTTGCCTCCATGTGAACATACGCTTTTCTGATGCGTCTCTGGGTGCGTCTGAGCGGACCCAGACAGGCATCTAACAATGAGCAGTGACTTTATCACTGCCGGCAATGACAGACACACAGCGGCGTTCACATGAGAGATCGCCGCTCCGTGTTTGCATCGCGCCTGCCGGGCCATCCGTCATTTCAGACAGAGGCGACAGGCGCGATGCAAACACGCAGCACTGATCACTCATGTGAATGCCGCTGCGTGTTCCTCATTGCCGGCAGTGATAATCTCACTGCTCATTGTTTGATGCGTCTCTCAGTCCGTTCAGACAAGCACAGAGAGGCATCAGAAAAGCAGATGTTCACACGGATACAAGACGACATGTGAACATACCCTTACTTCTCAGATATGAGGTACTAGGTAATACCTAGTGCCTCATATCTGATAAGTTACACATGGTGCCTTATTTTTAAAAATATTAACTGTAGTACCTTCAAAACACATGCAGCAGGATGGAGAGAATCAGCTCCACTGAGCACTTCCTCTCCCTCCCCTCCATCCTGGGCATGTGCATGTACTGATGGGCAGTGGGAGGGCTGCCAAGTTCAAACCCAACCCTGCTGCCCGTCTGCTTGTTAAGCTCTGCCCCTCCCGATTAAGCGCCGCTCCTCCCGATTAAGTGCCGCCGCCCACAATTCAGACTGCACGGGTCAAAGAGACCCAGTTACAGCCTCTGCTCTGCATATGCATGAGAGGGGAGGAGCCGGCACAGGCTCATTTTCCCCTTCATGCTGACACTCTGCTTTCTCCTCTCCTCTTCACTAACACTGACCTCGGCGAGTCGGCATGCCTGTCATCTCTCCTCCTCACTGTCTCCCGACTCCTAGCACAGTGAGGGAGGGGAAAGAAGAGAGGTGCGTGCCGACTCTCCACCTTGCGATACGTGCAGCAGAGAGCAGTGTTGCGAGGGAGGCCTGCGGGGAGCCCCCCCCCTAGCTCAGAGGCCCGGTCGTAATTGCGACCTTTGCGACCTCTGTAGCTACGCCAGTGGTGTAAGGAGCTATAATAAAGGGACAGAATTTTATGACTGGTGAGTGCCGAGGATAATTTCCTCATGCCGTATATTATTAATCTAAGTAATAACTAGTGGATAGTATTGAGCTTCTTATTTGGGTAGGGCCTGTTTGGCGCGATTCAAATTTTGCTGCTGATGGCGGCACAATTGTACAACCAATAATCAGCAAACATTGAATAATGCACTTCCTTTTTACAGTCTGGAGTAAGGCTAGTGATTAGTTGCAGGAGCTTTACAGACCCCTCCCAAATCCCAGGCACAACTCTAGTTATCCAAAACAGAGCCCTAAATTAAATATTAGAGCAGGTAACAGACATTGATTTTTATTGCAATTATTAGACTAGAAACCACACTGGATAGCATTTTCTTAGTTTTTCAGCTAATATAAGTACAAAGTCAGTAAAGGATTTTTAACTTCCGAAAGTAGACAGCAATTTTTTCACTGGCAAAGGAGATTTTAAAAATGCTGAGCTACTTACACACATTCATCCGCATGGGCATAGCTACAGGGGGTGTAGCAGTCGCTACTGAGCCCTGCAGTCTGAGGGGGCCCAAAAACCCTTCTGCCACATAAAACGGCAACAGTATTATAAATGGCTCATGGTAACTGTGGTAACTGTGGGCCCCATTTAAGTTTTTGCACTAGGGCCGAAAAGCTTGAATTAATCCTCTGTTCATCCCCTCAACATCTGTGTTACTGCAGCAGCTTGAACCTGAAAAAGAAGATCTGTTAAAAAGAAATCTGTCTTTTAACATAAGTTAATACATTATCTTATCAATTTGAACCTGAAAATAATAGGGAAAGATTCTGCATATTCTGGTGTATAAAGCAGTGCTGTGGTATATTGTATCACTAGGAAACACTCCTTGTTTTCGTACAGGTTATATACAAGCCTGACAAAGGCTGTGAGGGGGTTGAAACATCCCTTTTTTGCATGTAGGAATAAATCACCACTAACCTACTTTGTTTGGAGTGCTATTGATATATATATATATAATATATATATTATATATATATATATATATATATATTATATATATATATATATATATATTATATATATATATATATATATATAATATATATATATATATATATATTGTGATAGAGTGGGTAAGAGTAGTTGCCTGTTTCTGCCACTAGGTGGAGTCGTCCTGGTAGAGACGAGCCACCAAGAGCCGGCTCTTGGTGGGGGGGAGCCAATGGTTATCTGTCAGCAACACTAGGTTGCTGACAGCTGTATGTAGCATGGCTTGTATCCAGCCATTATGGGTTGGCTTCCCCGGAACAGCTGCAGATGGGTGGGTGGCTGTTCCCGCGTCCCAGGTCTCCAGGTTCCATGTCGGGTTTTGGGCCAGTCCCGGGATGGCTATACAACGCCTGTCTCTACAGGTGTTCAGGGGGGTGTGTTCTTCTGTTTGGAGAAGCAGTAGAGCTGGTGAGAGGAGGCTCTTAACCCCCAGGCTTGAGGAAGCCGGTACCAGTGGAGGCTGGTGAACTGAGTGCTGGCGGTGCTGGACGGTAGGTCCTGACCGCAGGTTAGTGAGGGACTCATTAATGTTAGTTAGTGGCCAGACGGCCTAGATGTTTATTTGTGTTTTCGTGCTGTACATTCTCCTGTGCCTAAATAAAACTGGCTGAAGCCAGGATAAAGAGAACCCTGTGTCAGCCTGCCAAATCTGTTCTGCCAAGGACGGCGGTCCTGCGAGCTGAACTAATCCCCGGGCCAATCCAAGATGGCGGCCGAATTAATGTGAGGGCAGTGTCACAATTGGTGGAGGATGCGGGCAGTAATGGGCACAATTGAATTGCCGCAGTTTTGGCACAAAGTTGTACCTAAAGTGGTGCAGGTGACGTCTTGCCACAGCGAGATTTAAAGGGCCAGACGCCTAAAATTGGTGCTGCTTAAAGAGAGACTGTTGCTGTTGGCGAAATTTTTTTTCTTTGGCCATGGAGGAACTCCTTGCACAGCTGAAGCAGTCCATGAAGCAGTCTGAGCAGCTGACTGCCACCATGCGGGAGGATAATAAAAGGCTCCAGGCACAGCTGAAAACCGAGAGAGAGGCTGTGTCACCAAGGGAGACTGCGCAAGATGATGTGAGAGCCCGCCGTGCTGTACAGAGGGCAATGTGGAAGATGACTGCAGGGGAAGATGTGGAGGTCTTCCTTGCAGCGTTTGAGCGGGTGGCAGTAAGCGAGAGGCTACCTCCAGAGCAGTGGGCAGATGTCCTGGTGCCCTATCTAACTGGCAGAACCCAGAGGGTAATAGCATATACCTGGGCTAATATACAATGCACACTGCCTCGTGTGTATAGTGGTCTGGATATGGCAACTCTCCTAGTGCCGTCTTCAGCAAACATATATCAATCCGACCAAAGTGAATAGTAAAAATTCACGTTTATTCAAAGTCTTCATTCAAGTAAAAACAGTCCGTCAGACATACTTGTACTCCTTTTCAATAATCTGCAACAGCAGTATCCACGAGCAGTGAAAGACTCGATCCAGCTCAATCTCATGCAGCCGCATGTAGCTAGTGAGAGCAGTATGGACAGGGGGCGTCACCCTCCAGCGGAAGAGACATTTCGGAAGACAAACTCCTCCTTTCTCAAGGTGCTTGAGAAAGGAGGAGTTTGTCTTCCGAAACGTTACTTCCGCTGGAGGGTGACGCCCCCTGTCCATACTGCTCCCACTAGCTACATGATGTCATCATGGAGATGTGAAAGAGGATTCAAGTGGCAACCTGTGAAGCTCTTGTAAACTCCCAAGAAAATGTAAATGCCCAAGAAAGTTAAGGCAGTGCTGGAAAATAATGGTGGGCACACAAAATATTGACATTTGGGCACAATTTGTAAATTTTTTACTTAGGGGTTTATTTGCTTTTGTTATATTAGATATTGATTCCTGTGTGTTGAGTTATTTTGAGGACACACCAAATTTATACTGTTATACAGGAGAAACACTGACTACTTTACATTGTATTAAATTGTTATATCTTTAGTGTTGTACCATGATTTATTTATTTATTTATTTTTTAATGAGGATGTCACGTCAAGGGAGGTGCAGTGAGCCCTAACTGGAACCCAGCCCACTGTCCCTGCTGCTTGTCGTGCTGCCCTAGGCGGCAGACGGCAACTGGGTGACAGTCCCTGCGCTGCCTAAGTGCTGGGGCCGTCAGGAAGTAGAATAATAAGACAGTCCGGGTCAATATCAAACAGGAACGCCAAAGCCACAAATAAGAACCAAAGGGATAAACGTAAACAAGCCTAAGTCAAAAGCCAAACGGAAGCGAGGTACAAAAACAGGAGACAAGCCGAAGTCAGGAGAACAGGCCGAGGTCAGGTATACGAATAAGCAAACACAAGTAACACAAGGTAGCCAGGAATATCACAGGCGCTGCACTCTTTCCAAGGCAGGGACGTCGGTAACATCGGTGTCTAGGAATACCTCCTCCTCCTCCACCGCTTCCTCCGGCACAGCTTCAACACAGCCCTGACTTGCCTGAGATGATGCACCCTGAGAGCTGATGCGCCACCTTGCACTAGCTCTGGACCCCGAACCACTGCCTAATGAAGACCGATGAAATTGTGAAACTGTCGGGCCTTGTGGATTTGACGGAGAGAAAGGCTCCGTGTCCGCATCTGTGTCCGTCTCCTCCTCCGTCGCTGGCGGGACCTGTTGTTTCAGAGTGTCCAACGATCGTTCCAGAACTAAGATCAACCACAATGCTCATGCTGACAAGGGCATTGTCCACACTGACCATTTTGGTGGCTTCTTCAAACTGGCAAGGATGGTGCAGAGCTCTTTCACCAGCCTCCACTCTCGGTGGCTAAAAACCCGAGGTCCGCACCGCTGCTTGTCAGGCCATGTGTCACTTCGTACTGCGTAATGGCATTGCGCTGCTGCCACAATCGCTGGAGCATGTGGAGGGTGGACTTCCAGCGTGTTGCCATGTCAACACTGAGACGGTTGACGAGGAGGCCAAGCTGACGCTGCAACGCAGCCAGACGGGACGAAGCAGGGTGCGAACGGCGGAAGTGCGAACTTAGACTTCGAGCTTCCTCAGCAGGCAGTCCAGACCCGGGTAGCTCTTTAGAAATTTCTGGACGACAAGGTTCATGACATGTGCCAGGCAAGGGATGTGCTCCAGATCTTAAGGGCGGCCAGCAGATTTCGCCCGTTATCGCACACCACCTTGCCTGGCACAAGGTTCTTGGCACCCAGCCAGCGCTCGGTCTCGTTGCGGAGAGCCGTCCACAGCTCCTGACCTGTGTGTGGACGGTCTCCAAGACAGATTAATTTCAACACGGCCTGGTTTCTCTGGGCACGTGATGCCACCAGAGGACCTTGGGGGAAAGAACCCTGCACCATCCCTGCGGTTTTGAAGAGCGTGCGCCGAGCCTGAGAGCCACCGTCACCCCCCAGGGACATCCACCCAGCTCACCCAGTGAGCTGTCACAGAGATATAGCGGCCTTGGCCGTGCTTACTAGTCCATGTGTCGGTGGTCAGATGGACTTTTCCGGCCACAGATGCAGACAACGCGCTTGAAATTTTAGATGACACGTGGCTGGCCAGGGCAGGGTCGGCTTTTCTGGCAAAGAAATGCCTGCTCGGCATCTGGTATTGGGGGCAGGCGAGGGCCATGACGTGGCGGAACCCATCTGTGTCCACCAGACGGAAAGGCAACATTTCTGGGCCAAAAGCATGGCAATGCCAACATTCAGGCTTTTGACTTTAGGATGGTTTTGGTTAAAGTGTTTCTTCTGCTCCCAAACCTGGAAGACAGAAGGCTGGCTGCTAGACTGGCCACTGTATGGCGTGCAGGTCGTCAAACTGGCGGAAGGAGAAGGGGTAGGATGGGCCTCTGTTGCTGCTGGTGGTACTCGGGCGACGGTGGAGGCTGAAGCGGAGGCTGATCCCTAATCATGACTCTGAGAGACATGGGCAGCTGAGGAGCGCTTGCTGGTGGCGGAGGAGGCGGAGACAGAGGGTGTGACAGTGGTTGGAGTCCCGGCGTCGGTCTGGCCTTTTTTGGCCAAGTGTTCCCTCCATTTCAACTCATGTATTCGCTGCATGTGACTAGACATGTTGGTGGGGGTTAACCACCTAAGGTTCTTGCCTCTACTTATGCATTTACGGCAAAGGCGGCATATGACATCACTGGGTGAATCAGAGGCTTGGTCAAAGAAAGCCCAGGCTTGAGAGGTCCTGGACCTTTTTGACGGCGATAAGCGAGGAGCGGGGTTTGCGCTGACTGTGGCTGGCGGAATCATATCAGCGGACTTCTGCGACCGCCATCTCCCTTTTTGAGGCGGAACCCGTACTGACACTACCCCATCATCTTCCTCCTCGTCCAGTGATGAAGCGCTCGCAAGCAAATTCTGCTGAAAAGACCACGTTGGATCCGCAATGTCGTCATCATCATCATCAACACAGGTGACTTCGTCGTCCTGACATTCTGCATCCAGGAGCTGCGGGCTACAAGCAAGAGGGACTGCAAGGCGTTGCCGACCGCCCGGGATTTTTGCCGATTGACCGGCTTCCTTCTCCTCCTCTGATGGCATCAGTAACTGGGCGTTAGAGCAGAGGAAATCATCCTCTTTGGCCTCTTTTTAACATGTCTTCTGACCCCAACCGCATTTTGTCATCAAAGAGGTCTTCAGAAAATGGATTATCCACAGTGGTGGGTACACGAGTTGACATTTGGGCTGCTTCATGTTGGACAGATGCTGGTGATGCTGATGATGACATTTGTGGCCGTGACTGGGAGGACGAGGAGGTAAGACTGCTGGATGCAGGTTGCATTAACCACTAAGGACAGATTGGCGACGCTGTTTCGTTACTGAGATTCACAGGGCCCTGACCCAGCGATGACAGGCCTGACGGTCCTGCAACTGATGATCCGCTGGCATGCGTGTTGTCGCCAGCACTGGAAGGAGCACCTTCTCTTGTACCTCTACCTCCATGTGCTACCCCCCTCTTTGCTCGCTTACCACCTGAATTTCGCTCCATGTTCAGAAATATACAAATTTGAGAAGGTATGGAAGAGTTCTGGAAAGTCTCTTATTAAAAGACGCCAAATCACAGCTATTCTCAAATCCCTCCAATCCAAACAAAATTGCTGGATTCAAATATAACTGCAAAGTAGATCTATCAAGTCAACAAAGCTGGCCTGCGCCAAAGTGAAAAAACACGTATCTATAATGTATTCGGATAATAAAAGGTATTTTTCGGCACCTATCAATTCACCTGTGGTAACTACACAATTGCTGGAATGAAATTTAACTGCAAGGTGGCTCTATCAACAAATCTGGACTGGGCAAAAGTGCAAGAAACACGTATCTGTAATGTATTCGGATAATAAAAGGTATTTTTTGGCACCTATCAATTCACCTGTGGTAACTACACAATTGCTGGATTCAAATTTAACTGCTAGGTGGCTCTATCAACAAATTTGGACTGGGCCAAAGTGCAATAAAACACGTATCTGTAATGTATTCGGATAATAAAAGGTATTTGTTGGCACCTATCAATTCACCTGTGGTGACTAAAAAATTGCAGTATTCACATTTAAGTGCAAGGTGCCTCAATGAACATAGCTGTAGTGCACCAAAGTCAAAAAACACGTATCTGTAATGTATACGGATAATAAAAGGTATATTTTGTCACCTCTCAATTCACCTGTGGTAACTACACAATTGCTGGATTCAAATTTAACTGCAATGTGGCTCTATCAACAAATCTGGACTGTGCAAAAGTGCCAAAAACACGTATCTATAATGTATTCGGATAATAAAAGATATTTTTTGGCACCTATCAATTCACCTGTGGTGACTAAAAAATTGCAGTATTCACATTTAAGTGCAAGGTGCCTCAATGAACAAAGCTGTAATGCACCAAAGTCAAAAAACACGTATCTGTAATGTATTCGGATATTACAAGGTATTTTTGGCACCTATCAACCTGTGCTGACTTGCTGGATTCTAATTTAAGTACAAGGTGGATATATCAACAAAGGTGGAATGGGCAAAATTGAAAATGAACACCTATCTGAAATGTATACTGATAACAAAAGTGGAGTTTTGCACCTAACAAAGAGACCTGCAGTTACTAGAAAAGATGTGTATCCTATAAGTTCAGGCTGCCCAATATCCAGGAAATATTTCAATAGAAAACTGTTAATAATAAAGCTATTGCAATGTCTACACTAAGTCTTGGTGAACTTTATCCAGTATTCTTTATAGAGCTAGTCTGTGTTCGCGCGCGGGGGCCCCCCCTCCGCTTCCCCCCGTGACTTTGCAGCGGTAGATGCTCCTTTAAAATTCTCTACCTAACCACATAAAATCTTCCAATCTCTAATCTAACTAAATTATAAGGATCACAGCTAATAGTAGAGGTTTCTCTGTGAAGAAATATAATAATTTCGCTGAGCTGTTTGGACACAAGCAGAGCGCACGTCCTTCTGCTCTGAGACGCTGGGAGACACTGAGGCTGAACAGGAAACGCTGTTCTATGTTAAAATCGAGGTCATGTGATTTTTTCCAGCCAATCGCAACCATACACATCCCAGTCATGACGTCGCACACACATCTCACCCTGCTCTATTCTGTAATCTGATTTGCTGGCCGCCAAAATTACAGGAAGCGCCGAAAAAGGCGCGATCTTTAAAGATGATGCACAGATATTAACCTAAATTATCGCATGATCTAAAAAATCTGATCACCATAAAAACTGTGCCGATTTCAACTTTGTCGATAATAATCGCTCAACACTAGTTATGATCCCAAATAATCCTTTTTATAATTTGTGAATAATTGTTTTTTAACACAGCAATCAAAACCCCATACAGAGAGGTAGATGTTTCTATATTTCTAACAGCCTGTAGTTACCATATGAGAGATCTTATAAACTCAGTGCATACTGTTTGTATAATATGCAAGTTACTCCTAGTAACAACTGCAAGCATCTAAAATGTTATCATTCCCTAGAAAACTAAAGAAAAGGATTTAGCCAGTATTGGACTTAAATGGGTTTTCTCACCACTGGCTTTCACAGACATGAGCTGTTTCTCTCTGTCTTACAGGTTCAAATACAGGGGCGGGTCTCTCTTCCCAGTAGGCGTGTCCTCCCTCACTGAAAACTGGTGATATCATCACGCTCCCTCCCTGCTCCCTCCTTAGTCATCATCATTAGTGTTGAGCGATTATTATCGACAAAGTTGAAATCGGCACGGTTTTTATGTTGATCAGATTTTTTCAATCATGCGATAATTTAGGTTTAAATCTGCGCATAATCTATTAATATCGCGACATTTTCGGTGCTTCCTGTCATTTTGGCGGCCAGCAAATCAGCTTAGAGAATAAAACGGGTGAGCTGGGTGTGCGACGTCATGACTGGGATGTGTATTTGGGTTGTGATTGGCTGGAAAAATTCACATGACCTAGTTTTACATAGAACAGCCCTTTTCCCGTTCATGATCAGTGTGTGTCTGTGTATCATAAGAGCAGGACGTGTGCTCGGTCTCTCTCAAAATAAGCTCAGCGAAAACTGTTCTCTTTGTTCACACAGACAACTATGCTTTAGCATGTGAAATTAGAACTTAGGTTAGATTAGAGATTTTCAGTTTTTAATTACTTAGGCTGAGAATTTTAAAGGAGCATCTAGCGCTGTATAGCCACGGGGGAGGGGGAGGGAGGAGATTAGGGAGGGGTGCGGGCGAACACAGACAGACAGGCTGGCAGGCAGGCTTTTCAAAGGACAGTGCATAATTGTGCAGCCCAGACTCTGCTTTGAACCTGCATTGAAATGGGTTTTTATTAACAGTTTTTGGTGAAATATTAGCTTGTATTCTGTGCAGCCTGTTTCTTATATTAGGATACAGATCTTTTCTAGTAACCCGCGGTATATTTGATAAGTGCAAAACTCACCTTTTATTATTGTACACGATTTAATTAGGTTTTTTTTCACTTTGGCGCAGCTCAGTTTTTTTTCAAAGACCCAACCCTTTTTTCTTTCAATAGGATACAGAACTTTTCTCAGTCACCCCAGGTTTTATTTTAGGTGCAAAAAAACCCCATTTTATTATCCGTACACAATTTTAAATTACATGTTTTTCATTTTGGCGCAGACCAGCTTTGTTCAAAGACCCATATTTTACTTATAATAGGATACAGAACTTTTCTAGTGACTGCTGGTGGATTTAGAGGTGCAAAAAACACGTTTTATTATCCGTACACAATTTAATTAGGTTTAGTTCACTTTGGCGCAGCCCAGTTTTGTTAAAAGACCCATCTTGTACGGATATTACCATACAGAAATTTGCTAGTAATTGCAGGTGTATTTTATAGGTGCAAAAACCACCTATTATTAACAGTACACAATTTAAATTTCCCTGGGTTTTTCACTTTGGCGCAGCCCAGCTTTGTTCAAAGACCCTCTTTGTACTCACAATAGGATACAGAACTTTTCTAGTCACCACAGGTGTATTTATAGGTGCAAAAACCACGTTTTTTTATCCATACACAATTTAATTTTGTGTTTTTTCACTTTGGCGCAGCCCAGCTTTGTTCAAAGACCCATCTTGTACGGTTATTACCATACAGAAATTTGCTAGTAATTGCAGGTGTATTTCATAGGTGCAAAAACCCCCTTTTATTATCCGTATACAATTTCAAATAGGTGTTTTTTTTACTTTGGGCGGCCTAGTTTTGTTCATAGAGCCATCTTGTACTAAAATTGAATACAGAAATTTTTGTAGTCACGCAGGTGTATTTATAGGTGCAAAAACCACGTTTTATTATCCGTACACAATTTAATTACGTGTTTTTTACTTTGGCGCAGCCCAGCTTTGTTCAAAGACCCATTTTTTACTCACAATAGGATACAGAACTTTTCTAGTCACTGCAGGTGTATTTATAGGTGCAAAAACCACGTTTTATTATCCGTACACAATTTAATTAGGCTTAGTTCACTTTGGCGCAGCCAAAAACCACTGTTTGTTATCCGTATAATTTTTAAATACCGTGTTTCCCCGATAGTAAGACACCCCCGATAGTAAGACGTAGCGGTGTCTTAGGGAGGTCGCCTAATGTAAGACGTACCCCGAAAGTAAGACGTAGCGCGGCCTGATGACGTCACTGCCTGTGCCGGGATGAGCGCGCGGGAGGCCGGAGCAGCGAGGAGGCAGCGCGGCGCGGGAGACGGAGCAGCGGGGAGCCAGGTAAGTGTTTTTCTGCCTACAGCTGGCCCTATACCTGTCTACAGCTGGCCCTATACCTGCCTACAGCCGACCCTATACCTGTCTACAGGCGGCCCTATACCTGTCTACAGCTGGCCCTATACTGTTACAGCTGGCCCTATACTGCCTACAGTGGTCCTTACTGCCTCAGCGGCCCTATCCTGCCTACAGCCGACCTATACCTGTCTACAGGCGGTCCTATACCTGTCTACAGCTGGCCCTATACCTGTCTACAGCTGGCCCTATACCTGCCTACAGCTGGCCCTATACCTGCCTACAGCCGACCCTATACCTGTCTACAGGCGGCCTATACCTGCCTACAGCTGGCCCTATACCTGCTACAGCTGGCCCTATACCTGCTACAGCTGGCCCCTATACTGCTACAGCCGGCCCTATACCTGCTACAGCCGACCCTATACCTGTCTACAGCCGGCCTATACCTGTCTACAGCAGGCCCTATACCTTTCTACAGCCGGCCCTATACCTGTCTACAGCTGGCCCTATACCTGCCTACAGCTGGCCCTATACCTGCCTACAGCTGGGCCTATAACTGCCTACAGCTGGCCCTATACCTGCCTACAGCTGGCCCTATACCTGTCTACAGCTGGCCCTATACCTGTCTACAGCTGGCCCTATACCTGCTATACAGCTGGCCCTATACCTGCCTACAGCACCGTAGCACCTATACCTGTCTACAGCTGGCCTATACCTGCCCTATATAAGACATACCCCGAAAGTAAGACATAGTGGGACTTTTGGGGGTAAAAAGAATGTAAGACGCTGTCTTACTATCGGGGAAACACAGTAGCTATATGGCACGTGGTGCGGCCCTAGTTTTTTTCAAATAGACACGTTGTACGACAATTCTGACAGAAACATTTTCTAGCATCTGTTCTTGTTTGTCATTGCTGAAAAAAACGAAATTTCTCATCTGTGTAACTTCTGAATAGTTTTATTGCGCTCGTTGAATCTCAGTTTGGCTCAGATAGCGCACTTGTATGATATTTTGTTGAAGATTTTCAATTCCTAGTCCTACTGGGCAGTTGTAAATCCCTGGGACTGAAGGAAGAACACTGTTGATTTTGTCTTACGGTTCTTCCACCAGACCGCATTTCACAGGTATTCACTAGAAACAATTCTAATCCTAGTTGGCTGTAGGAAATTAGAAGGATTTAAGAATAGCTGTGATTTGCCGTCTTTTAATAAGAGACTTTCAAAAACTCTTCCATACCTTCTTAAATTTTTATCTTTCTGAACATGGAGCGAAATGCAGGTGGTAAGCGAGCAAAGAGGGGGGTAGGAGTTAGAGGTACGAGAGAAGGTGCTCCTTCCGGTGCTGGCGACAACACACATGCCAACGGATCGTCGCTTGCAGGACCGTCAGGCCTGTCATCGCTGGGTCAGGGCCCTGTGAATCTCAGTAACGAACAGCGTCGCCAATCTGTTCTTCAGTGGTTAATGCAACCTGCATCCAGCAGTCTTACCTCCTCGTCCTCCCAGTCACGGCCACAAATGTAGTCATCAGCATCATCAGCATCCGTCCAACATGAAGCGAAGGCAGCCCAAATGTCAACTCGTGTACCCACCACTGTGGATAATCCATTTTCTGAAAACCTCTTTGATGACAAAATGCGGTTGGGGTCAGAAGGCATGTTAAAAGATCAAGAGGCCAAAGAGGATGATTTTGTCTGCTCTGACGCCCAGTTACTGATGCCATCAGAGGAGGAGAAGGAAGCCGGTCAATCGGCAAAAATCCCGGGCGGTTGGCAACGCCTTGCAGTGCCTCTTGCTTGTAGCCCGCAGCTCCTGGATGCAGAATGTCAGGACGACCAAGTCACCTGTGTTGATGATGATGATGACGACATTGCGGATCCAACGTGGTCTTTTCAGCAGAATTTGCTTGTGAGCGCTTCATCACTGGACGAGGAGGAAGACGATGGGGTAGTGTCAGTATGGGTCTCGCCTCAAAAAGGGAGAGGGCGGTCGCAGAAGTCCACTGAGATGATTCCGCCAGCCACGATCAGCGGAAACACCGCTCCTCGCTTATCGCCGTCAAAAAGGTCCAGGACCTCTCAAGCCTGGGCCTTTTTCGAGCAAGCCTCTGATTCACCCAGCGATGTCATATGCCACCTTTGCCATAAACGCATCAGTAGAGGCAAGAATCTTAGGTGTTTAACCACCACCAACATGTCTAGTCAAATGCAGCGAATGCATGAGTTGAAATGGAGGCAACACTTGGCCAAAAAAGGCCACACCGATGTCGGGCTTGCAACCACTGTCACACCCTCTGTCTCCGCCTCCTCCTCCTCGGCCACCACAAAGCGTTCCTCAGCTGTCCATGTCTCTCAGAGTCATGATCAGGGATCAGCCTCCGCTTCAGCCTCCACCGTCGCCCGAGTACCACCAGCACCACCAGAGACCTATCCTACCCATTCTCCTTCCACCAGTTTGATGACCTTCACGCTGTACATCGGACAGTCTAGCAGCCAGCCTTCTGTCTTCCAGGTTTGGGAGCAGAAGAAACACTTTAACCCTAACCATCCCAAAGCCTGAATGTCGGCATTGCCAGGCTTTTGGCCTTGGAAATGTGCCTTTCCGTCTGGTGGACACAGATGGGTTCCACCACATCTTGGCCCTTGCCTGCCCCCAATACCAAATGCCGAACAGGCATTTCTTTGGCAGAAAAGCCGTTCCTGCCCTGGCCAGCCACGTGTCAACTAAAATTTCAAGTGCGTTGTCTGCATCTGTGTCTGGAGAAGTCCATCTGACCACCGACACATGGACTAGTAAGCATGGCCAAGGCCGCTATATCTCTGTGACAGCTCACTGGGTGAGCTGGGTGGATGTCTCTGGTGGTGACGGTGGCTCTCAGGCTCGGCGCACGCTCTTCAAAACCGCAGAGATGGTGCAGGGTTCTTTCCCCCAAGGTCCTCTGGTGGCATCACGTGCCCAGAGAAACCAGGCCGTGTTGAAATTAATCTGTCTTGGAGACCGTCCACACACAGGTCAGGAGCTGTGGACGGCTCTCCGCAACGAGACGGCGCTGGCTGGGTGCAAGAACATTGTGCCAGGCAAGGTGGTGTGCGATAATGGTAGAAATCTGCTGGCCGCCCTAAAGATCGGTAGGCTGGAGCACATCCCTTGCCTGGCACATGTCATGAACCTTGTCGTCCATAAATTTCTACAGCGCTACCCGGGTCTGGACTGCCTGCTGAGGAAGGCTCGAGGTCTGAGTTCGCACTTTCGCCATTCACACCCTGCTTTGTCCCGCCTGGCTGCGCTGCAGCGTCAGCTGGGCCTCCCCGTCAACCGTCTCATTGTTGACATGGCAACACGCTTGATTTCCACCCTCCACATGCTCCAGCGATTGTGGCAGCAGCGCAATGCCATTACGCAGTACAAAGTGACACATGGCCTGACAAGCAGCGGTGCGGACCTTGGAGTGTTGAGCCACTGAGAGTGGAGGCAGGAGAAAGAGCTCTGCACCATCCTTGCCAGTTTTGAAGAAGCCACCAAAATGGTTTGTGCGGACAATGCCCTTGTCAGCATGAGCATTGTGGTGATCTTAATTCTGGAACGATCGTTGGACACTCTGAAACATCAGGTCCCGCCAGCGACGGATGAGGAGACTGACACAGATGGGAGAGCCTTTCTCTCCGTCGAATTCACAAAGCCCGATAGTTTCACAATTTTATCGGTCTTCATTAGGCAGGGGTTCAGGGTCCAGGGCTAGTGCAAGGTGGCGCATCAGCTCTCAGGATGTATCATCTGAGGCGTCAGGACTGTGTTGAAGCTGTGCCGGAGGAAGTGGAGGAGGAGGAGGTATTCCTGGACACCGATGTTACCGACGTCCCTGCCTTGGAAAGAGGTTGGCGCGAATTTGAGGCAGAGGAGGAAGATGAGGAAGATCAGTTTGCTAGTGCCCCCGACCCAGAGGCTTGGGAAATCAAGGCTCCATCTTTCAAATGAGTGCTTGGATGCTCCATTTCCTCCAACATGATCCTCGCATTAAGGCCATCAAAATGAACAACAGTTACTGGGTGGCCACCCTCCTGGATCCCCGGTACAAAACAAAACTCAGCACTTTCCTTCCACCCACCCAAATAGAGAGTAAAATGCAGGAAATGGAGACCTTGCTGATTGATCAACTGGAGACATTTGTTTCGTCTGCTTCACGTTCTTCAAATGTCACGGTGGAACAACGTCAGCGACGTGACAGCAGTAGGGTGCCAGGTAGCCGCAGCGGCAACAGCAGCAGGCAATGTGGTAGAAGCCTAATGGGTGACCTCTGGCAAGCTTTATTTACCACCTCACCAACGCATGTAATGCAGGGCACACATCCAACACACAGAGACCAGCTTAAGATCATGGTGCACGACTATCTGCATCTCAACACCGATGTTTTTGGATGTGTTCCGGACCCAATCGACTTCGGGGTATCCAAAATGGATGAATGGCCCGAGCTCGCTCGCCACGCCATAGAGGTGTTGTCCTGCCCAGCAGCCAGCGTCATATCTGAGCGGACCTTCAGCACAGCTGGAGGAGTCATAACAGACAATCGCATTCAGCTTTCTACAGATAATGTGGATCGTTGACATTCATCAAGATGAATCAGACATGGATCTCTGATGATGTTGTGGCCCCAATTGCCAAGGTCACAGATTAATTGCCGGTCTACTTCACATTCCTCTTCAAACAGAAATGGTCATCTTGAAAAATGTTATTTAAAATGATGATTTCTCTCTGCAATTTTTATTCTCAGTTCCCAAAAGATCATTTTTCTGGTTTTGCGATGTGGAAACTGTAAAAGACACCAAGGTTTAATGGCAAAATCGTATTCCATTTACTCACTTTAATTTTTCGCATTGTCAATGGTTTTTGAGGTCATGTTGCTGAGAGATACAGCTATAATTATAGTCCTTTGGAACAGAAATGTGGCTTCTAAGTGGCATTTCTCCATCACAATATTTAAGAGTGGCTGAGAAGTCATATTTATAATTTTTAGGGGTCATGTTGCTGTGAGATACAGCTATAATACAGGTCCTATTCTAAAAAAATGTTGTTTCTAACAGACATTTGTTCTTCACAATTGTCAAAAGTGGCTCAAGGGTCATGTTTTGAATTTTTGGGGGCATTTTGCTGTGAAATGCAGCTATACAACAGGTCTACTGTAAAAAAATGTGGTTTCTAACAGACATTTGTTCTTCACAATTGTCAAAAGTGGCTCAAGGGTGATGGTGCTGTCAAAAACAGGAATAGGTAGGACACTGTTAATGGACACATATTGCAAAATGACTTGTTTTTGCAAGATCTTTAAAATAGCTAGCAATTCCTGTAGTGAGACAACCCATTTAATACAATTAAAAAAAAGAGAAACAAAGACGTGGTGGGATTCCATCCTATTTTAAAAATGTGTTTTCTAGAATTAAACTACTAAAAAACTTGCATGTACAAAATAGCTGATACAAATATTCCTCTGAATTTTACAAGGGAGGTACAGGAAGACTTGAACAGATGTAGTTTATCCAGGACAGGTATAGTCAATGTCCAGTTCAACTAAAATGGTGGTTAAAAGACTCCTTTTTCCGGAACTTTTTAAATTTGTGGGTCATGCAAGTTTGGGGCTCATGCTGTGGCCCAGGACAGATATAGTCAATGTCCAGTTCAACTAAAATGGTGGTTCAAAGACTCCTTTTTCCGGCACTTTTTAATCTGTGGGTCAGACAGGTTTAATGGTCATACTGTGGTACAGAACAGGTATAGTCAATGTCCAGTTCAACTAAAATGGTGGTTCAAAGACTCCTTTTTCCGGCACTTTTTAATCTGTGGGTCATGCAGGTTTAAGGGTCATGCTGCGGTCCAGGACAGATATAGTCAATGTCCAGTTCAACTAAAATGGTGGTTAAAAGACTCCTTTTTCCGGCACTTTTTTAATCTGGGGGTCAGATAGGTTTAAGGTTCATGCTGCGTTCCAGGACAGGGATAGTCAATGTCCAGTTCAAGTAAAATGATGGTTCAAATAATACTGCCTTCTGGCACTTTTTAATTTGTGGGTCATGCAGGTTTAAGGGTCATGCTGTGGTACAAGACAGGGATAGTGAATGGTCTGTGATTTTCTTTCTGTGGCTTTTATAACCTAAGTGTGTTGCCTAAGATGTAGCACGTATCCATTTGACTGTTGTGGATGTTAATTCCAGCTTCTCCAGCCCTGTTTGGGTGTAAGAATGAAGGTGTTTTTCCTCTCCCATAGACTTTAATGGTCATCGGCGATAATCTATTACCGATTATCGGAAATCGTCTTGATAATTGCCAATATCGACTATCGACCCGATGACGATAGTCAACATAATCGCTCATCACTAATCATCATCATTCTGTGTGAGCAGTGGGAGGGAGAGGATGTCGCATTTCTGCAGACCTCCTGCAATGGTCAGTTCTAATGCAAGGAGAGCTGAGTGTATAAGTCTGGGGGAAGATTGAATCTAACAGCTAGGGACTCAGTAATTGCCCAGATCCTTCACATAGCGTTATCACTGGGAGAGGGCCTAGAGATCCCAGGCAGCCTTTATTACACAGACAGCCAGCACAGAAAGTTGAGGCAGATAGTTTCAGTTCAATTTTACACAGCTCAGAGGGTAGTAAGCACAATGTGACAAACTATCAATCACAGCACAGGGGGCTTAGCCAGTCCCCAGGCTTCAGATTTAGCTCCAGGCACTTACAGATTAGCTAATAACTGCTATACTAAATGATTTAGGTAATACAAACCAATTGCAAAAGTCCACTGTCTCCATCATTAAAGATATGATCTTTCTAGCGAGAAAACCACTTTAACTTGATTCTGAAAGCCCACCAGTAGAGTTGATTCATGGGGCCCACCAGTGAAGTTGATCCTGGAGGCCTACCCTACAGCTACTGTACTTGCCTCTAATACTCTGTCTTGTCATGGCCGTAGGTGTAGATACGCTGGGTTCCCGTGAGAGGTGACATTGACCACACCAGAAGGCAGAGTCTAAGGATCCCCCAGCACCCGCTCATGCCTGCCGAAAGGCGGAATTAACTTGTTTGCAGGGAACTCAATGGTCGTTATCCCTGTGGCCACTCATGTGCCAAACATGGTACACTGGGAGTAGGCAGAGACAAAACCAGGTCATAGGAAATTAAGTCAGAGCAGGTAGGCATAGACAGAAGTCCGTAAGCAAGGGTCAAACCAGGAAATCACAACAAACTGGAAATGAAGCACAAACTCTTGGCAGGAGCAACAGGGAACACCAAGAACTCTGACAAAGAGCACAGGAAGGAAATTCCTTATTAAGCAGGAGGTGGCCAGCCATTGTTGGCACGTGCTCCAAGGAAGGAGTATGTTCGCACCAGTCACAGGTAGGATACGGGAGTGGAGCAGGAATGGGGAGAGGTAAGTAGCTGCCGGCAGGACTGCTGGAGCATGGATTATCATCAGACACACATCCGCAGTCTGGAATGGGAACTGCAACACGCATCATGACAGTACTCCCCTTTTGGGCCCCTCTTCTTCTGAATCTTCTGCAGATTAAGTCCCCTATTGAGATGTGTGGCATTAACATCTATCTTGGGTTCCCAAGTGCTTTCTTTCGACCGGATGTCTTGTAATATCTGTGAAACTTCTTGCATTTGGGTACCCACAGCTGTAACACCAGAGGCGGTTGACAGGGGAAGAGGCAGGCAGGGATGTAGACTAGCATTGATAGGAGTGGACTTGCAAATGCAGCCTTCTTGCAGGGTTTCTTTCACGTAGGCTGACATAGCTTGAGTTTCAGGTACAGGCATAGGATATCCTCTTCCACAAGGATGCATAATGTCAGGCAAGGGGACAATAGGGTAGACATTAGACCAATGTGGCAGAAGGGTCTTCACTTGCTTCTCACTGAAGACATCCCTGGATGTTTGGATAGGAACAGGAAGACCTGGAGGTGGAGTTGAGAACGCAGGTGGAGAAGGTAGTTTTCTCCTTATGCGGCACCCCAACCTGTAGTGTCAGTGGTTCAGTATGGTACAGAACAGAGTCCTTTAGGATCTCTCCATTAATGGAAGATATCTTCAGAGGCTTGTCTAGACAATTAACTAATAGATTTTTGGAAATCAGAGAAGGGTGCAAGGTGTGGCAGGACTTGCGTGGGAGGACTCTACTTGCTCGCAAAGCTCCAGTTGTCTTTCTGCAAAACGTATATCAATTCTGGTAGCTAGAACAATGAGGTTGTCTAGAGTAGTTGGAAGATCACGACCAGCCAGATTGTCCTTGATTCTCCCAGCGAGGTTTTCCCAAAAGTCAGCTTCAAGAGTCTCATTATTCCAGGCTAGCTCAGAGACCAGAGTGCGGACCTGAATAGCATATTTCCCCACTGTGGAATTGCCTTTTTGGAAGCGGAGCAGAAATAATGCAGCCCAGAAATCATGCCCAGGTTATTCAAAACCTTACAGAAGGCCTTCAAAAATTTTTCTAGGTTTGCTGTCATCGGATCCCATTGTTCCCAAAGGGGTGTGGCCAAGGCTTCACTGGAGAGCTGGCTAATAATGAATGCCACCTTGGATCGATCTGACAGAAACTGATGTGGCAAGACCTCAAAGTGAATAATACACTGACTGAGAAACCTGCAGTGTCTTGGGGTCTCCATGATAATGAGTTGGCAACGGCAGGTGCAGACCAGGACTGACAAAGGCAGATGGAGGTGGAGTTACAGCTGGTGCAGACTCAGGTGCAGTCTCTGGGAGATGTGATGAAATAGTCTGTAGCATTTTGAAGAGCTGCTATTGGCGGGTTCATAGACAGGCTACCACTGCTGGGATATGATGGATGTCTAGCAAAGGCACATTGGCAGGATCTAAGGCCAGATTGTACTGTCATGGGCACAGGTGTGGATACAATGGGTCATGAGAGGTGACACTGACCACACCAGAGAGTGAAGTCTAAGGCGCCCCCTGGTATTCACCAGAGCCTGCCACAATGCAGGATGGACTTGGCTGCAGGAGGAGTCCCAGGTTGCTAACCCTGACGTGGCTGTGGCTGACAGCTGAAGTGCCCAAACATGGTACAGAGAGAGCAGGCAGAAACTAAATTGAGTCACAGGCAAGTAGGCAGGCAAGCACAGTTAGAAGCCAGCAAACAGAGGTCAAACTAGGAAATCACAACAAACTAGTGCCAACACAACATGCCTCTTGCTTTTTGCCTCTCTTTCTTTGTTTTTTTGCCTCTTCCAAGGAAGTAGATGAAGTTGAAAAGTAAATCCAGTTCTGTCACTATCAGGGGGCCGCTTCCTGTTTTTTTCTGATGTATAAAGTTGCCCATTTTGCTCAAAGTCGTATTTGCGCAAAGAATTGCAATTATTTTCCATTTTGCACATCTTTCCTCTTTTTTTTTTAAGTTATTACATAAATGGATGGGCTTTAGTAGGAGGTGAGAATGACAGATTTACGACTGACAATTAGTGTTGATCGAACCGTTCGAGAAAAGTTAAGTTCGATTCGAACTTCATGAATTTTTAGAACTCAAGCCGAACCGAACATTTTACTGTTCGTTCGAGTAAATGTTCGAGTTCGACATCGCAATCGACGCGCTATTTTAATAGTTTTCATGTCTGAAAATTAGTGTTGCGCATAACATATCAATACTAGTTTATGTAATGCACCTCGATAGGAACATTGTGTTATGGAGGTGCACAGTGTAGCATTTTTAGGCGCAATTCAATGTGTCGTGCCTGTCGTATAATGCGCCTAGTGTTGGTGTACCGTTATGGATGGTAATTACAGCTTCTCCTCACCTTTTATAGGTATAAACATTAACCCGGACATCTTCTCCCATTGTCTTTAATGGGGTTCGAAGTTCAAGCTCAAGCTTTGCCCAAACTTCTCAAAGTTTGAGGTTCGACTCGAACTTGAACATTTTACTGTTCACTCATTACTATTGACAATACCCAGTTGTCAACAACATAGAATGGCAGTACTTTGTAGAGCTGTAAGGGGAGATGCTCCCACATTTTAATTTCATAAGAAATACAGTTCAAACACTTATTAAAATAAACTTATCACAAGAGCTAGAAGCTGTCCAGAAACCTGGTTCTGTTCTACAAAAAATCAGGCTAGTTAATCCTAGAACTCAATTCAAGTCTGTAACAAGGCCACCACTTTAGAAATACTATTTATAATACTAGTGACGTCTGATGTGACACACTAGTGTTTGGGTTCCCTCAGGCTTTAAAAGCAAGATGTGACTGCAGATTATATGGTCTGGAAGCTACTCTTCTGCCTTTACAGGAATGTTTTCAAATTTATAGTGGAAAGTGGTAACAAATGGAAAGGGTGTAGTTACTTCTATTGCCATGCTCAAAAGAACAACCTCCAAACAATGAGGAGCATTGTATGACTATTTAATGCTCATAACTAGAGATGGGCGAATTTCTCAAAAATTCGATTCGGTCACTTCGCCGAATTTTCCGACAAAAATAAATTCGGTCCGAATTACTTCGGCACGAATCGCGTTAAAAAGCAGCTATTTCCAGGCTGCACAGAGCCTGCAGGTGGCTGTAGAACGTTGTGCCATGCTTAAATATGTAGAGGGAGATTGGTTTGGTCTTCATACAATGTTGTGTTTAAGTATGACACGCAGATGACTGCCGCCGCTCTTAGAATCGCTTCACTATAAAATTCCCTGGGCACTTAAGAAAACTGACAAAAAAATCAAGCGGAATGACCTGAAAACATGGCACCAAGCTGAAAAAACAAGCTGAGAGCTCAGTGCAACATTATGACAGAGTGTAGTGACGGCGGCAGCACAGCAGGCATAAGATCAGCAGTGGCAGAAGACATTCAGGAGGTGGCAAACACGAGAGCCACAGAGGTGGCACAATGACTGAGACGGAGTCACGGCGGCAGCAGTAAGAGGTCAGGCAGTGGCACAATGACATTCTGGAGGCGGCAAACACAGTATAGCCACAGAGAGGCACAATGACACAGTGCGGAGGTCACGGCGGCAGCAGTATGAGATCAGGCAGTGGCACAATGACATTCTGGAGGCGGCAAAACAGTATTAGGCACAGAGTGGCACAATCACACAGTGTGGAGGTCACGGCGGCAGCAGTATGAGATCAGGCAGTGGCACAATGACATTCTGGAGGTGGCAAAACACGAGGAAGCCACAGAGTGGCACAATGACACAGTGTGGAGGTCACGGCGGCAGCAGTATGAGATCAGGCAGTGGCACAATGACACAGTGTGGAGGGCACGGCAGGAGTCACAGCAGCAGCATGAGGTCAGAGAGTGGCACAATGACATTCTGGAGGTGGCAAAACAGGAGGAAGCCACAGAGTGGCACAATGACTGAGAGCGGAGGTCACGGCGGCAGCAGCATGAGGTCAGGCAGTGGCACAATGACACAGTGTGGATGTCACGGCAACAGCAACAGCAGCAGCATGAGGTCATAGAGTGGCACAATGACAGAGTGTTGAGGTGGGTGGTAAAGATGGTGGTAGGCAGATGGAGAAACTGGCAGCAGATGTGTGGCATCAGGCGTGTGGCGGCATCAGAATAGTGGCTGAGGCAGGTAGTTTGAACCCAGACTGATGCCTAAGGCATTAGTGTGTGGAAATCCTGGCCGATCCACGCCTGATTCATCTTGACAAAGGTCAGTCGTTCCACATTTCCCGTGGACAAGCGGGTTCTCCTTGGGGTAACGATGGCCCCCGCCGCACTGAACACCCGCTCTGATGCCACACTACTGGCCGGGCAGGACAGCTTCTCCACTGCAAACTCGGCAAGTTGCGACCACCCATCCAGTATGGCTGCCCAGTAGTCCAGCAGATCTTCTAACTGAGGTGGCAGAGTGCTGTCCAAGTAGGCCACAACCTGTTGGTTCAGGGACTGCTCCAGGTCCTGCTGCTGCTGCTGGCGACTGCTCTCCTCACTAGGCGGGTGAAGGAAGCTGCTCATCAGTGACTCCAGACTTAGGTTACTACTGATGGAGCTGGTACTGCTCCTACCCCCCCACCTTCCCCCAGCAGCCACGACAGTAGTACATGAGCGCTGAGGAACCCCCAGGTCAGACCTGTCAGAGGAGGGACGATGCCGCACATAGGCAGCGGCCAACTGATTCCGGAGGATTTCCCTATAGTATTTGAGTTTGTCCACCCTCTCAATAGGGTGGAGAGCCATAAGTCATCCCTCTGCCGGATGCTGACTATTCGGCTGTCACTAGCCAGGCAAATAAGCATGCTGCGGGCCATCTGCACAAGTGACTCCGAGGGGCTCCCTGACTCCATTTCCACTGTATACTGCCACGGTGCTTGGAGGTCATCTGCCTCATCTTCCTCATCTCCATCCACCTCCTCCAGCTGCTCCTGCTCCTCCTCTCTTGTCACCTGGGTAGAAAATCCACTCATTTCACCAGACAATGCTTCTGCTCCAATGTCCTCGTCCTCCTCCTCCATTTCAGTCCCCAACGGACTCATGTGGCCACGAGATGTAGTCGCCATGTCTCCAGTCCACTGCCCAGACAGATTTTTCAGCATCTGTTCCAGGACATGAAGCAGTGGAATGACGATATTAATCCCGTAGTCCTGGCGTCTGACAAATAACGTCGACTCCTAGAATGGCCTCAACAAACGGCAGGTGTCACGCATGAGCTGCCACTGGCTGACATCAAGTTACACAGGGGAGTACTTCTGTCTGCCTGGATCATCAAAAAAATCGTTAATCGCCTTTCTCTGTTCATACAGTCGGTCCAACATGTGCAGGCTGGAAGTCCAGCGGGTGGAAACATCGCATATCAGAGTGTGTTGGGGGAGGCCGTTCTGCCGCTGCAACTCGAGGAAGGTGTTCCTGGCTTTGTACGAATGGATAAAGTGCATGCACAGTTTCCCTGGCCATTTCAGAATGTTCTGAGATCGGTGGAAGACTTCAGGAACCTTTTTCACAACCAGATTGAACACGTGCGCCATGCAGGGCGCATGGACCATCCCTCCTCAGTGCAGCGCGGACACCATGTTCCTCCCATTGTCCGTCACCATGGTTCCGATTTGCAGTTGTGCGGAGAAAGCCACACATCGATTTCTTGCTGCATGACGCGGAGCAGTTCCTCCCTGTGTGACTTCGTTCGCCGAGGCAAGCCAGGTGTAGAACTGCGTGACACCACTGTGCCCTACACATGTGGTATGATGGAGCAGTACTTGTGGAGGCTGAGATGGTGGTGGTGGTGGAGGAGGAGAGAAGGCGGACATTGGCACAGGTGCAGCAGTTTGACAACGTGGAGGATAAAGCGGCGTCTCCTGTCCAAGTTGTTGGTGTGCCTGGGCTGGAAGCACATTCACCCAGTGGGCCGTAAAGGACATGTACTGGCCCTGACAGTAGTTACAGCTCCAGACGTCCGCGCTGCCGTGCACCTTGGAACAAACCGATAAGCTCAAGGACTGACCCACCTTCTGTTCTTACATATTATGAAGTGCTGGTACTGCCTTTTTGGGAAAGAAATTACGGCTTGGAACTCTCCATCTCGGCTCGGCACAAGCCATTAGTTCTCTGAACGGTGCAAAGTCCACCATTTGGAAAGGGAGGGACTACAGTACCAACAACTTGGAAAGGACCACGGTCAGCTTCTGCACCTTAGGATGGTTGACGCATACTGTTGTCTCTTTGCAATCGCCTCGCTGAACGACTGCTGGCACCATGAGTAGCGAGGAGCAGGAGCATCTGGACCGGGAGATGATGTCAAAGAGAAACAGCTCCCTTCTGCAGAGGTGGTGGAGCCTTGACTGGCTGCAATGGCATGCGTGCCACTGGGCGCAGCTGCTGCTGCTGTTGCTACGGCGGCAGGATAGACCACCACATCTGAGCCACTTTTCTCACAGGCCACCGGATGGTGACGCTGCATGTGTTGACGCAGGGCCGTGGTGCCAACGTTAGCTCCCTGGCCACGCTTCACTTTCTGCCCACAGATTCTACATATACCCATATTCGGCTCCTCCGGTGTCTTAGCAAAGAACTGCCACACCGCCGAGTATCGGATTTTACCGCCAACGCTCCGCACTGAGTGACTACTGCCGCCGCTGCCTCGCTGAGCCCCTGTGCCACTACTTTCTTGGACCTGCGAAGCGGGTTTTTTAACCCATGGCCGCTTGGCTCCCGACCTTACACTGCTGCTGTCCTGCTGACTCACGGCCACACGACCCACTTGCTGGCTGCGCTGCTGCCTGACGCGCAAGCTGACGCCCTCTTCTCCTGACGATGATCATCTATTTGTGTTTCATCGTCACTGCTGTCCTCATCACCGGTCTTGGTATGCCGAGGCTGACCTCTCACAACATGACCTCCCATGCTACTCTCCACATCTTATTTGCCGCCTACTGCAAGAAGCAGGCGATATTGGCCCCATTTCCTCGCTGCCAAGTAGCTGCTGACTGCCCTCCTCAAATTGTTCATCCTCGCTATATAGTGCCGCTGAGCCCAGACCACATAGTAGATCTCTGGCTGAGGGAAGCGGATGGGACAGAGGCGGGCTGAGGACAGGTGAGGGCCGCTGACCCGCTCCCGGGCCATGCCAACTAATGGTTGTGTCTGAGGTTCCCACCGACTCTTGGCTGGGGTTGTCAGATGTCATCTGGGAGGAAGAGGATGACCTAGTCAACCAATTAAGAACCCTTGGGTTGCTGAAAAACACACGGCCGCTAGATGACAGCGGCAGTTGTGGCCTCACCGAGTGACCCCTGCTGCGACGTCCCCTTGCTGTGCTGCGACCTGGGCCTGTTCCAGGAATGTTTGTGTCACTGCCACTCACAGGTGCAGAGCCTGCCACCTCTCTGTCTGACATACTGTTTGTTCTAAATTGTACAGACACTGTTTGATGATGATATCTGTATATGATATACACCCTGTTTTTGACTCAAATGAACCCAGTAACAAGCTTGCGTAACCCTCGGATATAAATTGTGCTCCACAAATGGCCAGGAAAAATTTACTTGTATGTGTCGTTTAAAAATACTGTGTGTTTTACTAAATGTAAAAGCACAAACAGGCTTAATTAACCTTCGGACATGAATTAGGCTACAGGAAAAATGTATATATTTGCGTTGAAAAAGACGTTTTTTTGTCACACACCAGCAAGACAACGCTAATTAACCCTGGATTAAATTGCTCAATAGAATTGAGCCGAGCAATATAGCTTGTACGTGTTACAATGCGTGTTTCTACCCACACACAAGAATACATGTAATTACTGCTGTGAATTAGGCTACAGGAAAATTTTAATTTTGGCGTGAAAAAACGGTTTTTTTTTGTCAGCAACATCAAAACAACGCTAATTAACCGATGTAATTGCACAATAGAATTGAGCCACACAAATAGAGCTTTGTAGCGTGTTACAATTGCGTGTTTTCTACGCCACACAACAAGAGATACAGTTGTAATTAACCTTTGCTTGTGAATTAGGCTACAGGAAAAATTTATATATTTTGGCGTTGAAAAAGACGGTTTATTTTTTTCAGCAGACCAGCAAAACAACGCTTAATTAACCCCAGGATGTAAATTGCGCCAAAGAATTGAGCCGCACAAAATAGTAGCTTTGTAGCATGTTACAATTGCGTGTTTTCTACGCCACACAACAAGAGATACAGTTGTAATTAACCTATGCTATTGAATTAGGCTACAGGAAAAATTTATATATTTTGCGTTGAAAAAGACGGTTTATTTTTGTCAGCACACCAGCAAAACAACGCTTAATAACCCTGGATGTAAATTGCACAACAGAATTGAGCCGCACAAAATAGTAGCTTTGTACATGTTACAATTGCTGTTTTCTACCACACAACAGAGACATTTGTAATTAAATTGCTTAGTAATAGTGCAAGGAAATGTATATATTTTGGCTTGAAAAGACGTTATTTTGTCAGCCACACCACAAACAACGCTACTTAACCCCTGATGAAATTGCGCATAGAATGACCGCACAAATAGTAGCTTTAGCTTTACAATTACTGTTTCTACGCCACCACAAGAATACAGTTGTAATTAACCTTTGCTTGGAATAGCTACAGGAAAAATTTATATATTTTGGCGTTGAAAAAGACGGTTTATTTTTGTCAGCACACCAGCAAAACAATGCTTAATTAACCCCTGGATGTAAATTGCGCAATAGAATTGAGCCGCACAAAATACTAGCTTTGTAGCCTGTTACAATTGCGTGTTTTCTACGCCACACAACAACAAGAGATACAGTTGTAATTAACCTTTGCTTGTGAATTAGGCTACAGGAAAATTTATATATTTTGGCGTTGAAAAAGACGGTTTCTTGGGGTCAGCACACCAGCAAAACAATGCTTAATTAACCCCTGGATGTAAATTGCGCAATAGAATTGAGCCGCACAAAATAGTAGCTTTGTAGCGTGTTACAATTGCGTGTTTTCTACGCCACACAACAAGAGATACAGTTGTAATTAACCTTTGCTTGTGAATTAGGCTACAGGAAAAATTTATATATTTTGGCTTTGAAAAAGATGGTTTCTTGGGGTCAGCACACCAGCAAAACAACGCTTAATTAACCCCTGGATGTAAATTGCGCAATAGAATTGAGCAGCCAAAAATGAAGTGGTATTTGTATTGTAAAGATGTTGTTTCTTTAAATGAATACAACAGGAACTGGCTTAGATCCCACTTGGATATTGAATGTATATGCAGCTGCAGTGGACGCACACTGGATTTCAGATCCAATACCCCAAAAAATTAGAAATAGAACATTAAGAGAACAGTCTCTGAGACAAGCTGAGACACCCCACAGAAATCGCTATATAAAATCAATTCTTCAGTAAGAGCTATCGGCCGCGGCAGCACCTTCCCTGATGAGCACAGTGAGAGGAGTGTGAGCTCCCGGCGTCGCGCCCGGACTTATATAGTGCGGTGACGTCACAGAATCCCGCCGGTCTCTGATTGGCTTCACCTCTGCACATGTCATGCAGGCTATGCCCTTCTTCCTCCCAGAGTTCTTTGCCCCATGTAGCGCCATGTGCTCGCAGCCATTTTATCAATCAAAAGCCCAAAGTTCGACTTCGTTCCGAACCGAAGTTTTCCTGAAATTCTAAACGAATTCCACTTCGTTAGAATCAATTCGCCCATCTCTACTCATAACCTTTGGAGGTTGTCTTTTTTAAGATAAGAAATGTGGCCTTAGAATTAATTCCATTATTTGCATTTTTTACCATTTTGGGTGGCTTGACATGAGCCAATAAGCAGATGACCCTGGAGTGAATGGAAGTCCAAAAAAGCACAAAAACACCCACCCAAATAAATGCTGTTTATTAGTATAGTAATTACAGTGCAAACATATACAGTGAAGGAAATAATGAATTGATCCCTTGCTGACTGTGTAAGTTTTCCCACTGACAAACTTGCAGGATAAAAGATAACGCTCATGCTGGGTGCTCTCATGAATTTGTTTCTCATCTGACCACAGCACCTTCTCCCAATCACTCACAGAATCATTCAAATGTTCATTGGCAAACTTCAGACAGGCCTGCACATGTGCCTTCTTGAGCATGGGGACATTGCGGGCACTGCAGGATTTTAAACTATTACGGCGTAATGTGTTACCAATGGTTTTCTTGGTGGCTGTGGTCCCAGCTGCTTTGAGATCATTATCAAGTTCCGCCGTGTAGTTTTAGGCTGTTCTCTCACCTTTCTTATGATCAGGGATATCCCATGAGGTGAGATTTTGAACAGTACCTCAGATCGATGTCAATTGACAGTCATTTTGTATTTCTTCCATTTTCCTACTATTGCACCAACAATTGTCTCCTTCTCACCCAGCGTCTTACTTATGGTTTTGTAGCCCATTCCAGCTTAGTGCAGGTCAATGATCTTGTCCCTGACATCCAAAGAAAGCTCTTTGGTCTTTGTCCATGTTGTAGAGGTAAAAGTCTGACTGATTCATTGAGTCTGTGGACAGGAGTCTTCTATAAAGGTGACTATTTAAGACAGCTGTCTTCACTGCAGGTAACAAGTTGATTAGGAACATCTTACTGGTCTGTAGGAGCCAGTACTCTTAATGGTTGGTAGGGGATCAAATACTTATTTCTCTCAACAAAATGCAAATACATTTTATAGTGCCTTATTTGTGCCTGGGCGCCATCTTTGATCATTCTGGGGGTTTCTTCAGCTCACAGATCGCCGCTTTCATAGCAGAATGACAGTCAGAAACAGGGTTCCGTTTAACACTGGCCTCAGTCAGTTTTATTTTTCAGGCACAGAATACAAACAACAAAACATAAATAAAATCCTCGGCCGTCTAGCCATTAAATATACCTTAAGTGAGTCCCTCACTAACGTGGTCTATGCCTACTGCAGAGCACCACCAACACTTTCAGCCAGCCTCCACTGGTTCAGATTTCCTCAAGGCAGCCACCTGCTTTCCTCAAGCCTGGGGGTAAGAGCCCTTTCCTTAGCTCTTCTGCTGCTCCACACTGCAGGTAGCAGACCCCACCCTCTTAACACCTACAGTCCCAGACCTCTTATAGCCCTCCAGGGACTGACCCAAAACCTTGCTTAGAACGTGCTGCTGGCCACCCACCCAACGCTTCGCCCGTCCCGGGAAAGGAAACCCATACCTGGCTGCAAGGCAGCCATTCTAGCTACCTGTGTCAGTAACCTATTGTTAATAACACCAACAAGTTTCCTTCCCTCAACCGAACCCAGGTTTTCGGTGGCCCATTTGTAGCAGGTATCCTGCTGAATTCCACCTAGTGGCAGAGACCTGCAACTGCACACGGTCACTCTGCCACAATTTATATAATTTATACACTGTGATTATTTTGGATTTTATTTTGGATATTCTATCTCTCAATGTTAAAATTAACCTACACTTAAAATTATAGACTGTTCACGTCTTTGTCAGTGAGCAAACTTATACAATCAGCAAGGGATCAAATAATTATTTCCTTCACTGTAAGGTTCTATTTTGAGTTCTACCTTTTTCTGGCACCCACATTCCAATACAATGCGACTTTAAATAAT
Organism: Phyllomedusa bahiana; assembly: GCA_025379985.1. Taxonomy (NCBI): domain Eukaryota; kingdom Metazoa; phylum Chordata; class Amphibia; order Anura; family Hylidae; genus Phyllomedusa; species Phyllomedusa bahiana. The sequence goes on along the minus strand of JAODAL010004016.1, from coordinate 78,746 downwards.
GCAAGAAATGGTAACAGCAGTGTGTAGACTGGAGAAAATAAATTGACTAGGCTAAAAATTGCCTTTCCTCACTTCCAGGAAGATAAGAAACACATCTTTAGCACGCTTTTAGGTCAACATTAACAAACCAAGTCAATTTATAATTCCTTATGCTTTAGTATATCAGGGGAAAACACACCAAATTAATAATGTTTGTTCCATCATGCTCATATTCTCTACATTTCCACCTCAAGTCTTCGTTCAGTCGAATCATTTGTATTTTAATCAGTCTTCAAAGCAGAGTTTCATTAGTGTTTCAGTGTTTCCATGCTTGGGTAGGGATCAGAAGGACTTGACTAATTGAGTAATATTTCAAAAGTATTTATATTTATTATGCTTTAAAGTTTTTTGTTTGTCATGTTTACTATCCAATTTAAACATTAGGCTCCTTAATTGCCAAACACACAGAGACAAAAAGCTGCTTGCAAATACCCTCAATACACTGCTTATGCATTGGATATGTTCTCACTCATCTCAAATATGCAAAGTATTTTGATGGGAAGCTAAGTCAAGCCTTTGATTTGCTGTATGTATGCTAATTACTCGACTGTACTCAAGTTCTCATAAATAAAAAATATCACAAATAACAAATTATAACAAACTTTGTAACATTTCACAGGGAGGTTGTGTAGTCATATGGAAAACGTGACTGACAGTGTTTTTTTCAGTTTTGAAGATAATCTTTGTACAGCTATGCCTTAGGCCTTACCACACAAGACCAACGAAGTCCAGTACAGTTTTACAGTAAACTGCATGACTCCTTTCAACTTCAATTAGTGATGTCTTGATAATGATGAGACATGGCACAATGAATGAAAATGATGTTATTCATGTTTAACTGCAGTCTACACCTCATTATAATGACACCCTCTGACTTTTCTTCCAAAGTAAAATCTCTTGTAACTGAATCTCGGAAACATATTCACTCTTTACCCAATAAAAAAAAAAAACAAACGACCTGGTTCATAAATTGGTACAATCCAAAGGAGACTAGAATGAATGAAATGTAAATCAATTGCAATTGACAAATTATTGGGTATTCCATGATTTGATACTGGCTCCAGGGGGGCACTGGAATGATAGGGGGAGTAGGGGCAGTAATAGTTTTGGTTTCAGTTGGGTCAGAATTGTATTCACAGCTCATGCTAACCTAGGCACTGAGCCTTAATATTAATAGCATTAAAACCTGGATTACACATTGCAGTGATGTTGTGCTTAGATTACGCCTTTTGCTGCAATGTGTGGATGCAGTCATTAAATCCCCTAGATGCTATGATCCAAAGTAGGATGAAAAAACGATCACCGAGACTGTAAAGGGTTAACCCCTTAAGGACCCGGCGGGTTTTTTTTTGTTGTTGACACCTTCTCGCCTTCCCAGGGCCATAACTTTTTTATTTTTCCACCTACATAGACACATGAGGGCTTTTATTTTGCGGGACAAGATTTACTTTCTAATGGTGTTATTCACTATACTATAGAATATACTGGGAAACCGCAAAAAAAAAACAAGTGGGACAAATTTGTGAAAAAAAAAAACGTATTTTCGCCATGTTTGCGGGGGTTTTGCTTTTACGGCGTTCAATCTTCGGTCAATACAATGTGTTTTCTGTATTCTACAGGTTGATACGCATCCAGCAATACCAAATATGTATGGTTTCTGTTATGTTTTAGTATCGTAAAAAAAAATTCCAAACTTTTTCTATTTTTGAAATTTGCGCCGCGGTGCCAGTTTGTGCGACCAATAACTTTTTTGTACTAACACCTACGGACGTCAATGAGGGTGCATTTTTTGCGGGCTGAAGTGTACTTTTTAATTCTAGCAGTTTGGAATGCATGCAACTTTTTTGATCACTTTTATTCCATTTTTTATGTGACATAAATGACCAAAAAACAAAATTTTGGCGTTTGGAATTTGTTTTCTTCTACGGTGTTCAGCGCATTGGATAAATGATGTTATATTTTTATAGATCAGACTTTTTGGACGCGGCGATACCAAATATGTGTAACTTTTTTATTATTGTTTTTATTTGTAAGATGGGGAAAGGTGGGTGATTTGAACTTTTAATACTTTTTTTTGTACTGTAAAACTTTAATTATTTATTTATTTTTTACTTTAACATTGAGGCCACCTATGGTGCTTGACCACTAGGTGGCGCGATTGTCAATACAGTCTAATACATTGCATAGGCAATGCATTAGACTGTACCAAGATGGCGGTTTCCCCACTTCCTGTCTGCGGACGGAAGTGGGGCAAACCAGGACATGGAAGTGACAGGAGCCTTCCCAAGCTTCCCCGCTGCCAGGTCCGGGGGTCGGATTGCTGCAGCTATGCTGCGGCGGTGCTGATCACCCTCAAGATCGGTGCGGGGCACCGATCTTAATTCATTCAAACGCCGCGGCCATCTTTGCCGTGGTGTCTGATGGGTTAAACAGCGCGGGCGGGCGACGCTGCCCGTTCGCGCTGTAACGGCCAGGTGTTAGCGGCAATTAGCCGCTAACACCCGGCGGCTGTGCGGGGGGCCGCGGAGCGATCCCCCTGCAAAGCCCCTTATGGACCCTGGGACGTACTCATACGTCCAGGGTCCTTAAGGGGTTAAAGAGTTGGTGCAGTCATATGTAAATAAAAAAGAGCTTTTCCTCTACACATTAAATACCACAAATACATTGAAACAAATAGATGTGCACAAAGAGGGACACAACAGGCCAAGTCGCTGCCCAAGCCCAAACACATGACATTACACCTGGTCATGCCTATAACCATACATTCAATCATGACCAGCTTTCTCCAACAGACCTTCGCCAAGCAACAGTGGCATTACTGGCATCTATAAAGATGTATTTTTATGCAATAATATATTTCTATAATTAAATCCATACAATTAGCTATAAGACAATTTGCTATGGATGATACCCCTAAATAATGATCATAGAGTTGCATAATTTTATAATGCTTCTATACAAGGAGCAAATATCACCCTATTGTTACCGACCAAACTGGAATGCCAAGACCAATGTTACCAATGTTATAAAGACTGAATACCATACTGTTCCTGAATATATTATACGATGACCAATATTACCTCCATACAGTGACCATATAGAGGCATTTACCAGCTGTACACATGCGCTCTGCAGACATATAAATGATAACAGTGCAGCTACATCCAGGGACTCATAGGTGACGTCTACTCTGACAAGAGTCATTTACTGTCCCTTTTCTTTTCTATCCTGCCCAGACCTCCATGATGACTTCTCCCGGAGGTGACTTGTCCCTGCAGGATTTACCACACAAACAGAACCTCCCTACCTGTGCCAAGCTCTGTACAAAATCTCCATGGGGTGATAAGTGGAGGTGGTGGTGAGGGGTTATGCGGTGTTAGATAGGTGTAGTGTTTGATCTTGGCACTAGGCCACATAACACAATGGTGGAGGAGGGGTGAGAGAAAGGGTGCAGAGCACAGCTTACAGGCCTAATCTCCTGGGAAGAGGAAGAGAGGACCAACCTCCCAGAGATTGTGATGCAGCTGTAGCCTGTACCTCTGTGGATCGTATTGTGCAGCTGGAACTCCATCCCCTGCACCCCTTGAAGATAAACTACAGGCATGATCCTTATGTGGTGCAGGGAATGGAGTTTAGTACTATCATAATTTTTGTAGTATTTCTTTTGCTATACAGGTTTCTGTGTCAGACTATGTTTGATTGGTTAGACTATGTCGGATTTGTTGAGTCCACTACTTAAATAAAGTGTTCAATGAGAGATGGTGTCTGGGAGTGTTTATTTAAATAAAGTGTTTTTTGTGTTGAGTCAGTGTGTTTTTTTTATCATTTTTTCATAGTGTTAGTAATGGAAGTGTCTGACAGGCGCCTCTCCAAATCTATCACTGGGGCTATGTGTCAGCCAGTGGTGTTTCTGGTCACCCAAGGGCGACACTAATCCTCTATCACTATTGTACCAGTACCCAACACATTAGAGGTACTGGGAAGAGCTGGGTTATCATCAGAAACAGATCCTATATTGGGATGGCCAGTTTCTGGTGTGGCTGTGAGCTGGAATTATTAGGATAGAAAGGATCCATACCCATGCACCTGTCAGTTTTACCTTGGCTGGTTATGAAAAGGGGGATCAACATAGTTTGTTTATTAAAAGCCTAAAAATAAACAAAGTATGGAAAAAAAATGATGTAGGGTTCCCCCAATTTTTATAACCGGCCAAGATAACACCAGCAGCTGCAGTCTGATACAATCAGGATGGATAGGTCCATGGATTTTGGGTGCTTTCAATCCTAAAATTAGGAGCCCACAGCCACCCGAAGAGCAGATCACCACATTAGAGGGTCCACTTCTGAAGGTAATCTTGCTCTTCCCTGTACCACTGGTGCATTGGGTACTGGAGTAATAGTAGGATCGGTTTAGTTTCAGCCTTGGGATGACAAAAAAACACCTCTGACTGACACCATCCCCAGCAATAGTAAAGAAGAGGCATCTTTCAGTCACCTCAATTACTAACCCTGGGATGAAATGGTAAAAAAAAGCAAAAAAAATACATTGACAAAAAAGAAAAAAAATCACTCTATTTAAATAAACACTCCCTTTCTATATCCCTCGTTGAGAGTTAGGCAGTAACCTAGAGAATCTTGTGTAAACAAGCAGGAAATTAAATCTTCTTTATTACCTAAACAAAGCAAAATCGGAAACGCAATCTGTTTGGTAATATATTTTATTTACCTTGGTCTACATGTATAATGCTGAATATGAGAATAAAGGGGCAGCATAAAGAGTGAATGAAAGAGCATTTTTGAAAAAAGGTTTCCTGCCATATTAGGAGAGGTGGGTCAGCACTTTGTAAGGAGATGTGGTTGGTCAGCTCTAGCTCCTGCTATGTTAGGGGAGTGGGGTGGGAGGCTTCTATCCTGTGCTGGATCCTAAACAGTGCACATGCCCAATAGCTAATTAGCTATATAGGATCCAGAACTATAGAAGAAGCCCACCAAAGTGCTCCCTCTCTTCACGAGTTGTAATGTGTAAAACACTAGAATGGGGACCTTACTCTTACTTCTACATGGGGCATGGAAAGGAGTGCTAATGGCGGGGAGAGAAATTTGTAGTCCTTTTTTATATTCTGTCCCCCTCTGTGTAAGCTCCTAGAGCAGACATAGAAAACAAAAGAAAGAGAAACAGCTATTTAAAGTAATTAGCAAACACTAACGCTGTTTTTTCCACATTAACAGCCTGTTTACACTGGCTAAATGTCAAAGGTGTCTGACTCATTTGTGTAGGATCATAATGACAATAAACTAGAGAGAATGCAGAAGATCAATGATAAAGGTAGCCACAACTGATACAGATTTATCTATCCAAAAACGTACACATAGGCTGTATGGACAAAACATTGAACTTTACTTCATTTTTATAAATTGGTGCATAAAAGACATAGTTCCATGACGAACACCTTAGGCAATGAAAAACATATGAAAACGTGGCAGTACTTAGCTGTATAGCTTCTCCTATTTAGGAGGTGAGTGATAGTCCCATGGTAGACTAGTAGGAGCCGATCATGCTGAGTTGCAGCCCAGTGCCGCCATGCAATGACGCGACGTTTCGGAAGGCACGCCTTCCTTTCTCAAGCATGCGTTGTAAAGGCACGTCATCCTCTTTATTCACTGACCATGATTACACAGGTGTGCATGTCATGTTATCTATACTAAAAACAATATACTAACATCACTGTTAAAAACAATATAAATATCTCAAGCTTAGAGGACATGAAAAAGGTATAGGAGCATATTTTATATAGTGCATAAATTACAAATAGCAGCGTAGACTCAAAGACTCATTTAACCCCTTTGGTGCAATTGTGTCCATTGTTGCAATCCAATGCGTCTCCCTCTGTAGTAACCTAGTTTTATTTTGGCATATATCTGAGATGTTCACTTGTTCAAGTACACACCAACGTAAATCACAGATATTATGTTGGTATTCATTGAAATGTTTCGCTACAGTTGTTTCACCAAATTTTGTGGGTACGTCTGAGCAATCTTTTTTATTTTTAAAATTTCTAATAGCACTTTTATGTTCCCCTATCCTGATTCTCACTGGGCGGCTGGTCTGTCCTATATACCATTTGCTACATGGACATTTTAACATGTAGATTACATTGTTGCTAGTGCAACTAAAGTATCCTTTTAATGGTATATCATATCCCTGATGTGGATGTTTAATTGTTGAACCTTTAATAATAGCGGAACAGTTGTTGCACGATAGACAAGGATGTGTCCCATTACGTTTAGTCCGAAGGATTTTTTGTCTGGAAATTTATCTATCCACCATCATGTCACATTGCTCTAACAATAGTATAGGTGAAAATGACGACCAAATCCTCGTATGTGGCTTATGAAACCAATGATCATTCACTGATGCTTTGAAAAGTGGTTCTGTGCTTAGATGCCTTGATATCAATGGTTATAGAGAGATAGTTGTCCAAAATCTGAAACAACATTTATCAAACAGTACAGTTTGATAAATTCCTACTATATATGCCCTTATTCGCTGCTGATATTTGATACAGTACTTACCCTTTCTCTGTAGCTTCATGAATCCAATATGTACCAGCTATCGAATCATCTGACCTAATAGAGCCTTTGTTTCATTTCTAAAACATATGAATATTTTAAGGCCACAAAATGTTATAGCCAGCAGGACCCAAGAAAAGTAATTTGTTTTATAAAGGGTGTGATAACAGTAATCAACACCTTCTCCTACTGCCTCACTTGTTTTCGCAATTCTACAACCATACTCAGCACAGCATTATCTAGCTAGCTCATGTATGTCTCACATAGTGTTGCTTTGGAAATACTTACTATTGACTATTCTACATTGCACTGTATGTATGTTGGATATTATATATATATATATATATATATTATATATAATATATATATATATATATATATATATATATATATATATATATATATATATATATATATATTATATATATATATATAATATATATATATACACACACAGTGTAACAGTCATAGTAAGTGATCTCTCAAAGCACTGCATGCTATAAGAGTCACCTATACTTCTCCTCTCATGTATTTCGTACAGTCTGGTAAAACCTTACTTAGGTATGACGAAATTTAAAAAAATATATAGCCGTAGTCGTATGAGTGTTAGTCATGAGCAGAACTGACTCAGACTTTGGTCTCAAAACACACAACAAAAGTCTCAGAACATCACAGAAAAGAATAAGAGCAGTTCTTTCTCTCTTGGTTCTCTCTACACTTCCTACCAACTGGATAAATGATCTATTCAATGTACAGATCTATTCATTTTATACATGCTACCGTGTTTCCCTGAAAATAAGACAGTCTTATATTAATTTGTGCTCCAAAAGATGTTAGGGCTGAATTTCAGGGGATGTCTTATTTTGTTTTTGCTCTGTTTACGGGTATATACGGTAATGTACCACAATAAATGGTGAATGTCTATTCCCCAAGAAAAGCAGGTAGCCTCAAAAGAATCATACTCACCAGACCCCCTCAAACCCAAAACAATTAGGGCAACATGTATGATCTAGGCGAATAGAGGCCGGTTCTAAATAGCTTTAAAGCAGTGTAAAATGCACCGGAATGTATGAACCTGTTCTACTGCGGGGCATAGATTTGGTGCATTCTAGTTCTACTATGAAACTCAGGCTCAGGTAAACCACTTTAAACTTGGTCTGGCTGTTCTAACAGTAATATGCCTAGTTTTGTCATCCTCCGGTCATAAATGTGAAGAATCAAACGATTGTGGTGCATCATGCCGTCAGAATGCCCCCATATCTTGGGTCATTACAAAGTGCCGCGGGCGCCACAAAATGCGCCTAATTTTGGAGTGCACCTACTCATATAACTAGAGAACAAGGCTGCAACAGTTTTTGGGCTGAAAGGACACCAGAATACTGGCGCAGCCCCGTACATACATGTCGCCTTTAGAGTTGGCAGGTGCCGATGGTATATGGGCTCTCACGCACATCTCTGTGTCACTCCTGCGTCATTGTCAGGTCCCTTGCAGTTCCAGCTGTAGTCCATTGAAGCCAAATGTAGCAGTTGGCGTCCCCTGGTGACCGGAAACAATATCAAAGCTCAGGCTCCTTAATTGAGTGATAATAGCAGGAGTACACGATCTGTGTGTGAGAACCCGAACCCAGCAGTACCCAACCCTTATTGTTTTTGGGTTTTTTGAGTACGATTCTTTTGGGGTATCTGCTTTCTTTTAGGGGTGCAATTCTTTTGAGGGTGTCTGTCGTACTTGATGAAGTGTCTATTGTATCTGTCCTGCTGTATCCTACTTACTTTTTTACATGTATAGCTGCCTGGGCACTTTTTTTTGAATGAACAAAACTGGGGTTTAAATTTTTAGATGGGGGCTTTATTTACTTACTGCTATAAATCCTTCAAAGGTCATCATCCCTTCGTTATAAATCCCACCAGTTTTACTAACAAAGATCATTACTTCACATTCACAGACACCATCATTCAAACCAGACTCACTTTTACAGACAACAGTCTACTCATAAAGGCAAATCTTTTCAACAACTATCCCTGCTTTCCATGACATTAATCCCTGTAAATCGTTTTCAACACAGTATCTTTAATTTTAGCTTTTATTCCCTGTACCCTTTTTAAATAAGACATCCATAGTATGGGGCACGGGCAAAAAGGCAAAAATATAAAACTATGTACAACCTTTAAGTTTACAAATCCAAAATATAGTTTGTAAGCTCTTGTGAACAATTTTTAAAAATTTCCTATTTTTTGAATTTTGGTATTTTTAATAAATTAATAAATACAGTATTATTATTATTCTAATTATTATTAGTATATGAGTTCTTAGTGTACCTCCGTAAGTTTAACTTTTTATAAGGGGGTATGCAAACCTTTTTCATATAAATCCAAGAGAAACATATTCATACCATGTTCCATCAGATGCCATAGAACTGAATACCCCAGGAGAGAAAAACTCAGACTCAGTTTCTCACTGAGCACCACATTGAGTCTCTGACTTCATTTGTTGACTTAAAGAGAACCTGTCACATAGTTTTTGTCCCCCGGTGGGACAGAAAAGGGAGGCAGACCTGCGCTACCCGTGTCCCCTTTTTCTGTAAGCTGCTGGGGTTTTTTGTGATTTAATCCAAATCTGAAATTTTTACCAGAACAGTCATTCAAGAGTCCCCCAGAGTGTCAGTTTTTTTTAAACCGGCCCAAACGGAGGCTACCCCGCCCACCTCAACTCAAACCCATTACTTTGATAGCAGAAACATGGAATAACTGTCAGTGGGGGGAGCAGCCTTTGGGGGTTGGGAAAAAACCGCTCATGAAAAAAATTAACGGGGAAATGCTTAAAACTGCTGCATCTTACGAATAAGGGGGACAATGCTGGGAACAGCAGGTCTGACACTAGCTTGTGCTGCCCTCAGCAAGGGGGGCATAACCTATGTGACAGGTTCTCTTTAAATTTCTTGTGCTACTAGTCTTGGAAGAATAAATGGATGGGATAAAGATAATCTGAAGCAATGCTGTCTCCCAACCTATGCAGCGCGCTTCATACAGGCACTTAGATTGCAACCAATATAGCGGAACTACACATGACCTACACACTGTGGCACATTTTACTTTTCATCAAGCCTGAAGACGGGTCGTCAACTGAAATGTTGCTTCTAACCACATACGTGATGAACAATGGTGTTTTATTGACCTGGATTTAATAACATTTGAAGACTATTTTGGTTTGCAGGTGTTGGTACCACTTTTTTTCAATTTGTATCACATGGGGGATTGGGGGATAACCCAATGCCGGGAAACCCAAAACAAAAATAAATGAGAGTGTTTAAGAAAAAAGGTGCCAAGTGCTTAAATTACCAATAAAATTGTCATATTTCATGTGTTTGGTGAACTTTACATTTCTATTTGTGAATCTTCTAACAATGTAACATGTAGGACCACAAGTATGAAAACTGTTTAGGTCTAAAACTCACTTTGTTCCCATAAAACCCAATCAGAGCGCCCCTTTCATTTCATTGTGCGTTCAAAAATAAGGGAGCTCTGATTGGTTGCTAGGGCAAAAAAATTAATTTTTAACCTAGACACTTTTCATACATTGTTTCTATTATTTCCCACCAAGAAATTCATCCAAGTATGCCCATAAACGAGGGGGAAACATTATAAAACCCTGCTGGCAAGACTTTTTTGTTCCCCATAAAACCCAAAATTAGAGCGCCCCTTCATTTGTCAGAGCACTATATTAAATGAAAGGGGGAACTCGTTTGGCTGCTAGGGGCAACAAAGAAAGTCTTAGACCTAACTTTTCATAAAGAGGCCCAAATGTGTTTATATCAAAATAAACTAGTGCTTTTTTTTTTGATTTTGATTTTGTTATTTTTTATGCTTTTATGTTTGTCTAGAGTTTTTTTTTCAGTTTAAATCCCAAAAAGAAAAGCCACCTTGGTGGTTTTTTATTACAAAATTTGGGTTGGGGTTTTGATTCATTATAAGTTTCATAGCGTAAATGCCTTTAAAATTAAAACGAGTTATGTCAGGGGGAAAAGCACCTAACACAAATGTGCGGCAAGTTCAGCTCTTTTTGATAAGAACAAGTCATTTAAGGGGTGGGCAATTTATCTGATAGCTTGCCAAGAATGTCATGAAGCGCACAGGCTAATATTTATGTGAGCTTTATATGACGTTCTTCTGCATATGAAATACATTTGAGCTAAAAATTTGAAGCCTGCCCAAAAAAAAATTTTGGGGTAAAACGCATTGTAAAGAAACTATGACTAGACAGGCAAACTGTGCACAGTGACCCAGCAGGTAAGGGGACCCTCTGCCATCACAAACAAGCAGCATTCAACTCCCTATGTCCTTGAATACAAAGGCCAGCACCCTTCATAGCTCAACATTATGAGCCGAAATACTGGTTTTCTAATGGGACCCTCAGCTGTCTATATCTGCCTCTGAAACGATTAAATATTATTTACCTCTATTCCGCTGACCCACATGATGCCTTAGGGCTATGTATAAGAATACATTCATTATTTACTATTAGGCACTACAGTTGTAAGAAAAGGTAAGTGAACCCTTTGGAATTACTTATATTTCAAAATTTATTAATAATAAAATTTGAGCTGACTGTTGTTTAGCATAGCATAGGACTGCCCGATTTTGAGATCACGTAGAACGTCGTGGGCAGCTTAAACATCTTTTGATCCAACATAGTATAACCCGAAGAGTCCTCAAAGTTATTGACTGTTGTTTATGTCACAATTATAGACACAAACTAATATCTTCCACACAGTTGTACATCAATAGATGGTTAGATATTTTCCAAAAAATAATAGCTTACATGCTGTACACCACATTTATTATATGTTTTAGACAGTTTCTAGAATGGTTTGCTCCTCGTCCAACAAAAGAGGTGTGGCATTGTTAAAATGTAAAAGGCATGTGGCTGGCACACAAGGCCGTTTGCCAAAATAAATGCACCATAATTTTGCTGCTGGTAGTGGCATGAAATAAGCCAGCATACAAAGGTGTAAGACAAGACAGCTCTAACATGCACCAGATTTATCAACACTATGGTAAATGTGGAGCATTGTAATTTTGTATAGTCTAACTTTAGATTGTCTGACAGTTAGACAGCATTAATAAATCTGCCCCATTGTCTATAAGTCAAAGAAAATTCAGGACTGTCTCCCTAGGAGTGAAAATCAATTAAAAATCACCCTAAAGGTATGTCCACACAGCGTTATTTGGGCCATTTTTAGCAGGTTTTACGCGCTTGCCTCCGACAAGTTTCAAATCTTCCTTCATTGACTATAATGTAAAATAAGCTTTGTTGTTCACACAAAGCGTATTTCACAAGTGTAATTGCGAGTCGTTTTTTAGCTGCTATTACGGCCGTAAAAATAAGTGAATCAATTCTTGAGGTGTTTTTCGCTTGTAAAATCCACATAGTATGGCACGCCCCCCACCCCCCCCCCCAGCTCCCTCGCGCTCCTCCTATAGCATCTCGCATCGCCTTCCTATCATTTATCACACCCACCCCCCATACCCCCCCCCCCCCCCAAAACCCGGCTCCAATCTCTTCTCTACCCTCCACCTATCGTTACCCCCCCCACCACCCCCTTGCCTCCACCCCCCCTCCCTCTACTCCCCCCCTCATCCTCCGCCTCACCCCCCCCCCCCTCCGCTCCTAGAATCCCTCTACAACCTTACCCTCCACCCCGCTCCCCCATCCCCTGCCTCCCCCTCTGCCTCTCCGCACCCCCCCCCCCCCCAACTCCCCCTCCCCTCTTTAGATCGCCGCTCACCCCATACCCATCCCCACCCCTCCCACACCCTCCGCATCACCCCTCTCCCTGCCTCCCCCCAACCCACCTTAAATCAAAACCCCCTCCGCCCCCTCCCCACCCCTGCTCCCCTTCCCCCTCCCCTCCCACTGGTTTCCACTACTGAGCACCACCCCTACCCCACCTCTCTCCTCAGCCTCCCTATACCATATCCCTAAAATCCCCCTCAAATACGGCCAACCCATCAACCCCCGTCCACTCCCCCCCACCTAGCCTTTCCCCCCCCCCTACCCTGCCCCCCCCACTTACCACCCCCTCAGGCCCCTCTCCTTCCTCCCTCCCCCACGGCTCCTGCCCCTTCATCGCACCCTCACTCATCCACCACTCGCCTCTCTCCCCCACACCTCCCCCCCTCCCCCCACAACCGCTGCCAGCACCCACCTAGCTCCAACCTACTAGACGCCCCCCTATTTGTACCCTTAAAAAACCCCACCCAACCCTGCACATGCAACACCCCCCTCCCCACTCCAGCCCAAAAACCGCATCAAAGTGGCGCTAGACCAAAAAACCAACCCCAACCGTCCCCCAGAGACCCAACCCCAACTCGCAAGAAGGCCACAACCAGACGAAGCATAATAAGGCACCTCGGGAAAGCCATCAGCCAACCAACCGCATTACTAAGGCCAAAAGACACCCCCAAAGGGCCACATGAATGAAAGCAGTCAGATCAACAATACCCAAAGATAAGCCCACAGCCACCATCACCAGCGCCCCACACAATAAACCCGCGCACCAATGCACAAAAATGTGGCACTCTGAATTGTTGCTAAAGGGTTTTTTAAAAAAAAGGGGGGGGGGGGGGGGGGAGGGGAAAAAAAAGGAAAAAAAAAAAAAAAAAAAAAAAAAAAAAAAAAAAAATAAATAAAAAAAAAGTGGGGGGGGGGGGGTAAAAAAAACAAGAAAAAACAAAGTGAATTTTAGACCTAGACGGTTTTCATACATGTCCCCCTTTGTCTTTGTGCCTAGTATTATATACTAGTGTTGATCGAATTTGTTCTAGAAAAGTTAAGATCTAGTAGAACTTCTCGAATTTTTAGAAAACGAACCATACAATTTAACTGTTTCATCATGTCGAGTAAAGTTTGACACTTCATATTCAGTTTCCAATTCAGCGGCTTTCTGCACTTTTTGGCAGCCATCCAATCCACCTTTCTGCACTTTTGGCGGCCATCCAATCAGTGCAGAGCCAGAAGAAGTGTCCAAAAAAAGCCATTGCTAGAGGTATAGGGCTCCATACTCTTCGGCTGCTAAAATCACATGACCCAAGTTGTATATATTTTCACTGTATGCTTGTGAACGACAACTTACAAGCTCACTCTCTGTACCCGTAAGACTGCTCTTTATTTAGCATTTCCTCTCCATATAACATCAAATAGTTAGGGAGTTTGTATTGCTGGATGCATCTTCTCCTACCGGGAAGTCAATTATTTGTGACAATTTCAGGCTAGCATAATGCTAACTCTCATAAACATGGAATATATATAATATACAGATGCTTGGTTGCTAAATCATACACAGTGCTTCAAAAGGTTCAGTTTTTTGCAGGTTTTTGGGGGTTCAGTAATGTATAACACACCGTCTCCAAATCTAAAGTCAAAGGGCTTAGTTCCCCTCAGGATGCAAAACCCACGCTACAGCATCTGGCTACCCGCTGCACCTCCTATAGCTACGCCCCTGCTTGCAAGCAGTCCTCATCCTTTTCAGTTAGCCATTGAAAGAATAAAGTAATGTTAGACCGACTTTTCAGACCCTCTTAGATGACAAATTTTCTTCACTAATTTCTTCCACGTATCCATTAACAGTAATGATGGTTATTACAGCATCTCCTCACCTGTATAGGGTATAAAAAATTAACCAGAACATCATCTCCCAAGACTTTAATGGGTCGAGATTCTAGCTCGAACCGAACACACAAAGTATCGAGTTCTAATTGAACTAGAACTTTTTACAGTCTTTCTTATCCTAGTAAGGAACCACAAATGAAGGAGCTGCCTAGTACCAAAAAAAACATTGCAGCCCATCTCATGTTTGCCTGAGGCCACCTGGATAGAAAATCTTCTATGGATGAATGAGACAAAAGTGTACTTTTTAGCACGCATGCACAACATTATGTGAGGAGGAAAATATTTCTGAATGGTGGAAATGAAGATTTGTATTTTGTAAAGGCCAAGTGTGAGTTCTGACATTAACCCTATCTAGATGATGTGACATGACCCAAAGATGGTTGTGCATGTAGGAAATCCCAAAGATATTTGAAAAATATCTGCAGAAAAAAATTGTACATAAATGTTTCCTATACTTTGTGCTAAACCTATTGTAGCTCCATAAAACATTTTTGGCGACATGCATGATTTGTGGTGCCTTGGCGGCATTTTTTTTTTTTTGCACACGTTAGTAGCGTAGAATGCGCCTGAATCTATGAACCTGTTCTACGCGGTTCTTAATATAGCACTTTCAGCTACAAAAGCGGCACTTCTAGCACAGGTAAACCACTTCTAAAGTGCTCAACCTGTTCCAGCAGTAATGCACCAATCGAATTGCCAATAGGAACCGAGGCTATAAATATGCAGCTTGGTACGGTTGTAGTACGACACACCTAAAGCACGCCCCCTGATCTCAGGCGCATTACAAAGTGCCGCAGGTGCTCTGTAATGCACCTGATATTGGAGTGCGCCTGATTAAAAATATAGTGAACAAGGCTCCACCAGATTTCGGGCTGAAAAGACTCCAGACTTCTGGCACAGCCGTGTACATACATGTTGCCCTTAGTGAAGGTAATTGCTGCTAAAGGGATCAATTTTTTTTTTTTTATGTCAAACCTCATGCATGTCTGTTTCTTGTCCTTCACCTGTTATTTTGCTTACTCCTATCAAGCTTTACTACTCTTCCTGGGTTTCCTGGTCCTGCAGTTTCACAAATACATTCTGTAAATAACAGATAGAGTTGATGCCACCACATAGACTGTACACAAACTCTAGGGGCAAGATTTCCATTCTAAAAGACGGGAAAGGTTTTGTCTCAGAAGAAAAGTTGGGGAACCTGTAGAGAAAATGAATGCTCCAGAGCTAATCTGCAGGTCCCATCATCACCTGGCTATAAGAAAAGGGTCCATGTGGGTAGGGCAACTATCACGAACTGCAAAATACCATGTGACTTGCTTGTTATCCCCTTTCCCTGGGCAGTCTTCCCTAACAATACTAGTGCACACTTACAGGTCATATTTGATATAAAGGGCCAGTACATGGCACTAATCTGTATCCTTGCCTATTACCAATCTCCTGAGACTACTTAAGGGCACACCTCCGCCACCTCAGTGCCTGATATTTGGTAGATGTTCCTGGCAAATGTATTCTCATAAATAGATTCTGGATATTGACCTGGGCTTATTTTCTGACTCTGCTACCTGATCGCCACCTGCATTTTCCATTGGTTTATCTTTGACTATAAAAGAACTCAACCTGGAGCCTGCCTTAACCTTCCACCTGTTTTACTATGCTTTTTTGTCTGCTGCCCTGGTACCATGACTGAACATGAGCTGTTGCTTTGGGTGACTATGTTGTGGGTAGCAACCTGGGAGTCCCCTGCAGTGAGGATCAGATCCCTGTACAGGGATTAAAGGGTGAAAACCAAGAAATTATTTACACTTTGCTTCACTTTAATGCAAAAGCCTGCAAGCAAGATAAAGGATCCATTACCCATATCCAGTGAATAGTTATGGTGATTTTACAAGTGATTTTTAAGCTGCATTTTTATTTTGGTCACACGCTACCCAGAAAAAATAAAAAGGTTCTGCGGACAGAAAAACAAAACAGTTATTGGTGCCAGAATATAGTGATTTTTTTAAGCAGTTTATTTTTTTAAAACTAACAAAACATAACAAAAACTGGAAATTTTTTATCAGTATACTCAAAGTGAAATGTATGATAAAGATGCACTAAAAGGGGCATAGATGCACACAATGAGAACTTCATTCTTCCATTATACAAGTCACAGGTCAGACCACACATGGAATATTGTGTACAGTTTTGCACATCAGTGCACAAGAAAGACATTGTAGAGCCTTAACAGGTTCAAAGGCGGGCAACAAAAGTAATAAAAGGTCTTGGTGGACTACAATACCCAGACATATTAACAAGGTTAGGGTTATTTAGTGTAGAGAAAAGACAGCTTCGGGGGGACATGATAAATATGTTTAAAGGGATTGTATCACTACAAAAATTAGCTTTAAACATTTAGGGATCACTAAATGAAGACATTTTCAAAATATATTGCTTTGTTCATTTTTTTTTGTTCAGGAGCTACAAATGATTTTATCACCTTCAGAAGGCTTTCAGGTTTCTTTAGTTACTGACCTGTTTGCTTGTTCTCCCCTGCTGTTTGTCTCATCTGATAGTGGGTGCCAATAGGGCAGTGTCATGAGCAGCTGGGGGCGCGCTTGTCCCTCTGTGTCCCCTTTTGCGCCTGGGGCGAGCAGTGCCGCGGTCTGCACGTCGGGCCGCGGGCGCACTTACTTACCTCGCCGCGCCCCTGTTTCCCCGCATCTGTCTTGCCGGCTGGTGCACACGGCCCCATTGCTTACGGTGCGCGTGCCGGCTTTCTCAGGTTTAAAGGGCCAGCGCACCGGCAATTGGTTTTGCTGGCCACTGACCCTATATAAGGGCTCCACCTCCAATAGCACCCTGCTGAATCCTTAGCACCCTTGAGGTATGAGAGGAAGCCTTGTCTTGTTCCGGTTAGTTGCTCCTGTGCACAGGGGTAATGACCTGGTGGAATCCCGCCGCGGCAAGTCCAACCCGCCTTGTGGCGGGCTCACGTGAAAACCGGGACCCACTTAGATTCCGCTCCCTGGTGTGGCGGTCCAGTGGATCCACTACCCCTTCTCATTACAGGCAGTACAAGCAGTACTCCTGTCAGGGGCCCTAATCAAAAATGGGCCCACTAATATGTTAAAAAATAGGAACTAGTAATGGGTGAGGGCCCCATTTGATTTGGCTGTATGAGGCCCTAAAACGGTTAATAGATGACTGATGGCAGCTCTGGCAGGGAGTGATGTCATCACACAGGTCAATGCGCAGAACTGCCACAGCTTGAGAGCTTGTTTGTTATCTGATCTTTCACACACTAATTACTACTGTTTACTTTAGCTCTGAACCTTCTCTGGACCTCAGAGCAGGAGATTTATTTAATCTAGATTAATTAGCAGAAATTTGAATACCAAGATCTTATATGCTAATCACCCACAGCTTGACCAGGAAGTGTCAGGATGCATGAATGAAAACTGCTGCTGGCTCTATGAAACAACTTGGTGAGACAACCCCTTTAAATATATTAAGGGTCAATATAGAGATCTCTCCCAAGATCTATTTATGCCGAGGATTGTATCGAGAACAAGGGGGCATATATCTACATCTAAAGGAATCATACATAAACATAAAAAGGGATTCTTTACTGTAAGAGCAGTGAGACTGTGGAACTCTCTGACAGAGGAACTTGTCATGGTGAATTCAGACTTCAAAAAGGGTCTTGATGCATTTCTAGTGTGTAATAATATAACAGGTTACAATAACCAGGATTCTGGAGAAGGGTATTTGATCCAGGGATTTATTCTGATTGCCAGATTGCCAAAGTCAGAAAGGCTTTTTTTTTTTACCTAAAAACAAGGACAAATTACTTCTACCTCATGGAGGTTTTTGCCTTCCTCTGGATCAACACTATAGTACAATAGGCTGAACTGGATGGATGTCTGTCTTTTTTCACCCTTACAAACAGGCTCGGACTGGGCCGCCGGGGGACCGGGGAATCCCCCGGTGGGCCCCCCCGAGCGCTGAGGGCCCCGGAGGCAGTGCCCTCGCTCCCCGGGGCCCGTCCGTGCATCCGATTCCCGAGCGCGCGGCCCTGCGTTTCCCCAAACGCTCAGAGACTGGCCCCGGGGGTTGGGGATAATTCCCCGCTCCCGGGGCTGGCGGTGTCAGGGAGCCAGGCCCCTAGCGCTGCACTCCGCTGATCTTCTGGCGGATGAAGACGCTAGGCTTCAGCCTCCCGGGCCCGGCCCCCTACTGCTGCGTAGGCGGTGGGGTTTTTAGTCCTTCACCCCGCCCCCTATGAGGGAAAGGAGCCGGCGGCAGCCGGGGCGCCAAAAGGAGCCCGGACAAGGTAAGTGATTGTTTGTTGTTTTTTGTTTTTTTTAAATTCTACAGGGGCCCTGGCAATAAAGGGCCCATCAACTGTGGGGGCCCTGGCAACTAAAGGGGCCCATCAACTGGGGGGCCCCGGCAACAAAGGGGCCCCATCAACTGGGGGGCCCTGGCAACTAAAGGGGCCCCATAATAGGGGGGGCCCCGGCAACCCAAAGAGGCCCCCATCAATGGGGGGCCCCGGAATAAAGGGGTTTGGGGGGGTGGGGGGGGGGGGGCCCTATCAACTAGGGGGGCCCTGGAACTAAAGGGCCCCATAAATAGGGGGCCCTGGCAACAAAAAGGGGGCCCCCTCAACTAGGGGGGGGGGGGGGGGGGCCCGGGCAACAAAAAGGGGCCCTTCAAAAGGGGGCCCCCGCAACAAAGGGTATAAAGGGGGGGGTCAACATAGGGCCCTGGTACCTAAGGGGGGGCCCCCGCAACTAAGGGGGGCCCCGCAACTAGGGGGCCCCGGCAACTAAAGGGGGCCTATCAACTAGGGGGGCCCTGGCAACTAAAGGGGCCCTGCAAATAAAGGGGGGCCCCATCCTAGGGGGGCCCCGGGTACCCCAAGGGGGGCCCTGCCTATCAAGGGGGGCCTGGCAAACTAAGGGGCCCCATCAACTGGGGGGGACCGGCAACAAAGGGGCCCCGGCAAACCCCCTCAAGGGGGGGCCCGGCAACTAAAGGGGCCTGGCTACCTCAAGGGGGGCCTGGGGAAATAAAAGGGGCCCCGGCATATAAAGGGGGCCCGGCTAAAAAGGGGGCCTGGGTACCTCAAGGGGGGCCCTGGCTAATAAAGGGGCCCCGGATATATAAAGGGGGCCCTGGCTATATAAAGGGGGCCCTGGCTATAAAAAGGGGCCCTGGTATATAAAGGGGGGCCCTGGGACTACTAAGGGGCCCCTGGCTACTCAAGGGGGCCCCTGACTATTTAAGGGGGCCCTGGCTTTTTAAAGGGTGCCCTGATACCTTAAGGGGGGCACTGGCTATTAAAGGGGGCCCTGACTATTTAAAGGGGCCCCGGGTTCCAAAAGGGGGGGCCTGACTATACACACTAGCTAAAGGGGGGGGCCCCTGGTTCCTGCACATAGCTAAAGGGGGGCCTGACTTTGCATTCTAGCTAAAGGGGGAGGGGCTGACTTCCTCCCCAAATAGCAAAAGGAGGCCCTTTAAATTCCTGTTATACTACCAAAAAGGGCCCCTTACTCCCTATATTCCCTAAAGGGGGGTTCCTAACTCCCTGTTACTACCAAAAGGGGTCCCTAATCCTGTTTATACCAAAAGAGCCCCCTCCCTGAATACCCCTAAGGAGACCCCCTAACTGTCTGTTAATCCCAAAAGAGGCCCTAACTGCCTGTATATACTTAAGGGAAGCCTTAACTCCCTGTTATACCTAAGGGGGTTCCGTAACGCTTGCACCCTTTTAAAAAGGGGAACCTAACTACTCCCGTTCCCAAACGGGGGGAAACCCCCCCCACAGCCTAAAAAACTGGGACCACAACACCTCCCTAAGCTCCCTAAGGGGGTTCCCCAACCTAATTGTACCCTATTCTTTCTTAAGGGGCCTTTTTTTTCTCCTGGGGGCTATTTACCTACCCTCAGTGGTAGGTCCCCCACCGCCGCCTGGGCCGGGTTCCCAATTATCCGGGGGGGTTTTTCCCTACCTAAATGGGCCTTTTGTTATTGGGGGCCTTCCCTATTGCCCCTACCTGGGGTTTCCCTCCTCCTGGAAAATTAATTGAAAGGGCAGCAGTAAATTGTTGTAGCATTTCTCAAGGGTTAGTTCTCTCCCACCCTAAACCCCCTTAGGTCTGACCTCTAAGTTATGGCTTGTACCTGTTCTTCCACCCCTGGGAAGTTTGTACAGAGGTGGGAATAGGTAAAGAGATGCTAAAAAATTGAGGATTCTAAGAGATTTGTGTGTTATTTCTGCAGGGATGAGTGGTGGTTGGGACAAGTCATCATGGCGGTGTGGAACAGATGCAGAAGAAAAGGGAATAAGAACGACTCATAAGAGAAGAGAATGACTCATCAGTTGACATCTCCGGTGAGTCCCTGATGTCAGGGGTTATTTTACTTCTATATTGGATCAGTGCTGTATTCACTGTAATGTGATGTGACCCGAGCTGGTGTCTGACCTCTATGTGGTCTCTATATGGTGGTGTTGTAGTTATACCTGAGCTGGTGTCTGACCTCTATGTGGTCTCTATATTGCGGTGTTGTAGGTTATACCTGAGCTGGTGTCTGACCTCTATGTGGTCTCTATATGGCGGTGTTGTAGGTTATATCTGAGCTGGTGTCTGACCTCTATGTGGTCTCTATATGGCGGTGTTGTAGGTTATATCTGAGCTGGTGTCTGACCTCTATGTGGTCTCTATATGGCGGTGTTGTAGGTTATACCTGAGCTGGTGTCTGACCTCTATGTGGTCTCTATATGGTGGTGTTGTAGTTATACCTGAGCTGGTGTCTGACCTCTATGTGGTGTCTATACGGCGGTGTTGTAGGTTATACCTGAGCTGGTGTCTGACCTCTATGTGGTCTCTATATGGCGGTGTTGTAGGTTATACCTGAGCTGGTGTCTGACCTCTATGTGGTCTCTATACGGCGGTGTTGTAGGTTATACCTGAGCTGGTGTCTGACCTCTATGTGGTCTCTATATGGCGGTGTTGTAGGTTATACCTGAGCTGGTGTCTGACCTCTGTGTGTTCTCTATATGTCGGTGTATAGTGGCAGCGTACATGTGTCCCTGATTGTAAGAGTGAGGGAACACCTGAACCTGTGATAGGAATTACACTTCTACTTTCTTGCTGGTGTTTATTTTAGAAGGTGGTGAGGTGCGTGACCAAGGGAAACGTGGAGGGGGGATATTGTATGTGGGCTATTGGAGGGGGATATTGTATATGGGTGGGTGGTGGGGGATATTGTATGTGGGTGGAGGGGGATATTGTATATGGGTGGGTGGGGGGGTATGGATGGAGCTACTTAACCCTGCGTCTATGATATGTTAGCTGTGACAAATATGTGAGATATACAGATATGTGACTAATTTACTATTGTGCTACACAATACAGTTCTGTTTTGCACACTGTATTATGTGGTAAAATGGGCGCATAAATGTCCGAGAGGCCGGTAATATTTTCATGTACAGTAGGGTGGGCCCCCAAGATCAACTCCCCTGTGGGCCCCAGACCCCCCAGTCTGACACTGCTTACAAACTATGTAACTATGTAACTTATTTTTACCACACATTAAAAGCTATAAAAATAAAACCCCAGGAAAATGATTCCATGTAAGACCCTTTTAACATCACTTTAGTTTTCTGCATAAACATATGCATATCCATTGGACCTTGTTATTCTGATGGCCTAAAAAATCCATAACCATAAAAGTGTAAATAAGGCCTTAATTTTTTATGCATTTCTATTTCTTATTTCTATTTTTTATATCACTTTTTGTATTTGAGATTGCTAAACTAAAATTCCTAGTTATCTATTATATTAGGATGTTGGTCTGTGACGGCATACTAATGTTTTTGTCAAAAAGTTTTCATATGAAAAAATCAATATAGTAGTATAGTCTTGTTGTCAGTAATATCTCAGCATTTGTTCTCTTGCACTGCTAATGATTGGCATAATGCTGCTCTAAGTTTAGATGTTGGATCTGAGAAAATTCATCCTGTCACAAAGTGACAACTGTAATTGATGAGCTGGAGGCTGACACTACAAAGAGGAAAAGATCCTTTAGACTTCTGAGGTGTAGTATTACAATGGAAGTATTATTATTGAAATGAATAGGCGGTGGTGGTGTGTGCTGGCTAACCTGTCAACGCTCTTAGGTTTATTACTGAGATGCTTATATCACTTCGGGTGGTCTTAAACTGTAGTTCATTTATAAGCTCCCTCTCTCTCTATGCAGTGTCTAGTAAACTATAACTATATATCATTCATATTTGACATGTGTGTTTTATTCTGTAAAACCAAAGCAATATACATGTATACATACATATATACAGATATACATGCACAGAGCTTTAATACAGAGCTCCTTACTGCGCTTTCATACATGGATTGTTTGCAAATCATACCAAAAAAACATAGTTGGAGAACATACTGTATATATTTATGCCATGCCCAATGGAGCCTGTATGGCAGCAACAAGGTGGCTTTGTAGATCCACACGCAGCATAAACTGTATGTATCCATTTAGTTTGTAACATGTTTTATGAGTTTTTTACTTTTCCTGTTCAATAGAAAGCAAAGACGATTTGTGACCATTAATGATTTGTCTGTTTTAGTAAATACTTGTGTTACTTGTTAAGTAACAATCCTGGAGCATATCATGACTCTGTTTGTGTGTTCTCTTGTCGCTAAATGTATTATGAATCTTCAACTGTCTGTTCAATTAGGTGTTCCATGAATAGTCAATTGTGTGGCATAGTCACACATTAAACCCAAACGTTGTAATACCTAAATTAACCCTTACCCGTGTACAGGCTAGTAAATGGTATTATGTTTTTCTTGGATTAGATGTGTTGACCGAATTTGGGTCTTATTTATCATTATATATAGTCCTTCACTGTTACTGCCCAATGGTATTATCGTTATGCCCTGTAATCTATTGATGTAGTATCAAACATAGGGGTTGTGATTATTTTTTAACGGATACTTAATAAAAATTGTAGTTTTTTGGGGACTAGTTTCTCATTGGATTTGTAACTGCTAAAGTACTGCTAAACCGGAAAAAAAAATATAAGTGGGACAATATGTGAAATTAACTTACAGGTTTTTTTTGTTTATATGACATCCTCTCTTCAGTATAAATGATGCGTTACCTGTATTAGGCAGATATTCCGCACAATTCTGATCGTAAGGTAAGGTTTTCATAAAGTTTTAGTAAATTAAAAAAAATACATTTCTCAAATTTGCACTGCAATGCCATTTTCTGCAAACAACAATCTTTTTGTTTTTCCATCTATGACTCTGACTGGGGACTTAGGTTTGTGGGTCGAAAATTAGTTTTTATTGGTACCATTTTTTATTCCAATAATGTAGAAGGGTGTACCAAGATGATGATTCTATTACTTCCTGTAACAGAAGCACCAACCTGACAGCTATGGAAGCCTTCATTCGGTAACCACTCGGCACCCTGTGATCTTGATGGAGGAGCGATGCCCAGCAGAGTTCCTTATTTAGTTCGATGTCATGGCCGCAATCGCTGTGGCACCTAAATTGTAACAAAGCAGGCATTGGAGCAGGCGTCAATCACTTCAGTTAGCGGCAGGTATCAGCTTTAAAGGGGATGTATCGCTTCCTTAGTTCAGCTGATTCACACTGCTCTCAGCTTCTCAACTCTGGAAATGCAGGGGCATTTCTTCCCCTCCCAGCTGGGTGACATCATCCCCCCCTTCACTGTGCATGTTGGCTCCCGAGACTCCCTCTCCCCCCCCTCTCTGAGTCCACATGTCACTGTGTCTCTCCCTATGCAGTCTTATTTTGTAAGAGCTGTATACATACCACAGGCTGCATTCAATCTAGACTGAGCAACTGAACTCTTCTCCTCTCACAGCTGGAGATGCTCTATGAACGGCACAGATCTCGCTTCTATGCAGGAGAGTTAGGCACCGGGACAAAACTGTTATGTTTTCTCATTGTAGAATCTGTTGCAGTCTGTTTCTGCTGGGTGTGGAGAGAGAAAATGCTACGGCCCCTAACTCTGAGTCAGGCAGGGATCGACACAAATTGTGCTATTTCCTGATTGTGTAAGCCCTTCAGTGTAATTCTGTTTCTTCTGCCTGTATAAAGTGAAAATGTGACGGTCCCTTACTCTGAGTGAGAGACACAGCTCCGTGAATTCGACCGGGGGCTGTACAGAATGTAAATGAGCTCTCAGCTAGTGAAATGCAAGGAGGAGGGATCCAGAGGGATTCGACCAGGACTGGATATCAGTGTAAACAAAAACACAAGATAAGGAATACAGTGAATACAGCTTTGTTAATGACATCCAATTGCAAACTTGCTTGTTTTCACTGTCCCCTTATTCTGAAGACCATTTAATGAAATGATAAAACCCCTTTAATTCTATTGAGCGGACTCAGAGTGTGAGCCTTCTCTATAGTTCCTTACTGGCATGATGAAATATCCATATGTCACATGTCGGTAAGAGGGTAAATTTCCACAGGTCCTCTTTGAAAGGAATCTTTTAAAAACTTGTCCCCATTCTGACCATTGCTCCACTATTTTTCATAGTGATCATTATTGGGGAGTGGCTAGATTCTTCAGCTTTCATTTTTCTGGAACAGTTTAATTTATAAAGATGGCCAGAACTCTGAATGAAGTGCTAAGTCTTTCAAGTCATCATAAAATTCAATTAAATAGTTGCTGCAGCAACATTTCAGGCAAATGTCTCCAAGCTTGTAAGGGAAGTAACTGATAACATAAATGTCTATAACTGTTGAGCATTCTTAGTAACCGCATCAGGAGTCATAGCCATTTCTGATATTAGTTACATTCCTCACAAGCCTGACAATAACTGTACAATGGGACACAGTGGACTTCAATTTTATATTCCGAGAAAAAAACAAAGCTAGCCCACACCTCTTTTTGAAATTTGCATAGACGTTATTTTGACTGCAAAAATCAAACTCCAAACAGCAAATACAGCAGCCTCTAAAACCCATACAACATTGAACTAGTGGAAAATTTGTAATGCATTACTGCCATTCTTTACAAGATAGCTTGTTCAGAGTGACGACCATTTCTATGCATTAGCTCACTGATGTTAATGGTATATGAGGTGGACCATCTTCAGTCTTGCACCCAGCAATGTCCCTTGAAGTGGGAGTGCTGCTACAACAAATATCTGACTGTATTTTAAAAAAAATAAAAAGCTAATTTCTAATTGGTTGCTATGGACAAAAAAGACAGTTTTGATTAATCTAATAGTCAACTAAACGCTTCAATTGCAATGTTGAATCAGTAAGAAATGAGGGAGGTTTTATAACTAGCCTATACTTGCTCATTTTTTTTTTAGTCAGATCATATTTAGCTATAATAAAATTCTTTGTTGGGTCTACCCATTTTCCTGTCTATTGTTTTAAATCGACCATTGACAGAACAATTCTAATAAATTGTTAAATGTCCTAATTACCAAGTCTTCCATTAATAAAATGTTAAGTATTTAGCATATTTCTCTTGTATAATTATTCTGCAGCATTGTATTCACATTAGTATAAATTGGCCTTACATTCTGATCTCTTCTTTTCTGGCATAGGTCACAAGAGAGATAATAGCGTGTAAAATATCCATCATATTCCTAAAGCATTTGCACCAAAATGAGTGTCCTACAGGACGGACGCTTATGTCTGCGCCAATTTTCAGGGCTTATGTCAATACCAATTCATACAACATGACACATTTATGTGGCTTTCATGCAAAAAAGTGTCACAGTTCATGTGTCATTATTCAGGGTATTTTCAAAGCAGCTTGGCTAAAACCAAATTTCTCAGAGTGTAGGACTTTTTTTGGTGCACCGGCAGTTTGTCTTACGATGTGACACATTTATGAAGTGCCGTGGACACTTTTAAACAAGCATGAACTCAACTTTGGTACAGCACTGCCTAGGACACTTTCCAAGGTGAAACTTTTCATACATCATTGCCACTATGTCCAATTTCATTGGAACCCAATTAACCTATCGTTATCTTGTAGGAATGTGGTAAGAAAACACTCATGAACATAAGCTCTGTAAAGTAATTAACACAATAGAGAATAATGTGTTATTACAAAGGCATCTGGATAAGTTGGAGGCCTGGGCAGAGAAATGGCAGATGAGGTTTAACACAGATAAATGCAAGGTTATACACGTAGGGAGGAAAAATCCATTACAGGATTACATGTTAAATGGAAAAACCGCTGGGTAAAAGTGACATGAAGAAGGACTTGGGAATCTTGGTGGACAGTAAACTTAATTGTAGCAGCCAGTGTCAGGCAGCAGATAGGATTATGGGGTGTATTAAGAGGGGCATAGTTGCACATGATGAGAACATTATTCTCCCATTATACAAGTCACTGGTTAGACCACACATGGAATATTGTGTACAGTTTTGGGCACCAGTTCACAGGAAAGACATTGAAGAGCTTGAACAGGTACAAAGGCGGGCAACAAAAATAATAGTTTTAGTTATAGAAACTAGGATTCTGGAGAAGGGTCATTGATCCAGAGATTTATTCTGATTGCTAGATTGGAGTCGGGAAGGGATTTTTCCCCCTAAAAGGAGGACAATTGGCTTCTACCTCATTGGGCCTTCCTCTGGATCAACACTTTAGCAAGATAGACTGAACTGGATGGATGTCTATCTTCTTTTGGCCTTATAAACTATGTAACTATGTTACATGTAAACTCCTAGTAGAAGTTGCTTCTAGAATTTTTTAAGTCTACAAACTCAATATGCCCAAATTCTGCCCAACTTGCTGCTTCCCAACATCAACAGTACATTGTGGTAGATTATCATCATTAACTACAAAACACATCACATTTCCGCAGTAATATCATCCTGTTATATTCCTTCATACTTCTTAATAACTTATAATAAGTATTTTAGCAGAAAGGAAACCACAAACAGAAGGGAGAATGACTGCAGGATCAGATTTGTAGGATAACTTGTAGTATGTTACATATGTGTTCATAGGAGATAACATAAAACCGTACGATATGTTTAAGGAAAACTTCATGCACAGTTGCATCTATTTAATTTTCGATAAATTGGAAAAATTAAAAAACAACAGCTTTAAAAAGCAACAAAATTTGAAATAAAATAGTAATTCTTTCTATAAACGCTTATTATGATTAAATCCGCTGTATCCAAACATTATCAGCCCTGAACCAACCCTGATCCAACCCTGACCCTTATCCAATTAGCATTGTCACCACAATAACATATCAAAAGTGATAGGACATGAAAATCTAGTAAAGAGAATAGCCAGACTTTACCTTGTTAGCATGGGAATAATTTTCTACATCTCATCACAGCAAAAATTATTTAGCTAGATGTTTCCCTCAGGACCATAGTAATCAGGGTGCAGAGGTTATAGTTGCACCCAGGCCCTAGTGCCTCAGAGGGTTCAGAGACCTGTCTGACATATAACTGAATCACCAGGATTATAAATAGAACATAGTAAAGGTTGGAGCTTGATAAAGCTCTTGCATTTTAGTTCAGGAATTTCCAGTTTACTCTCTTTTCTCACACATGTAGAGTAGATACATTAAGGTATTTCATCAAGTATAACTCCAACTACCTATGCATTAGGTAATCAGTATTAAATGGGTTATCCACCTCATAACATAATCAAACAAGTTGTTCCTATGGCCCCAGTAAACTTTTAAAAAATACTTATACTCACTATCTTCTCATCCCCGGTTCAGTGCCGCATCTTGCTAGTCTTCTGCTTTCATCCTTGAACTTCTAAACTGGATGATTAGCTGCTGTGGTCATGTGTCTCTAATTATATCAACCGTTCAGAAGCACCTCTGAATAGTACTTAAGTAGACTCTAGTGACTGGCTGCAGCAGTCATGTGCCTTATATCAACGCTCAGAAGCGAACAGCTCCAAACAGTGATGTAAGTAAACTGTAGTGACTGATTGTCTGCAGCAGTCATGTGCCTCTACTTATGTCACTGTTTAGAAGCGAACAGCTCTGAACAGTATGAAAGTAAACTCTAGTGACTGTTTGGCTGCTGTGATCATGTGCCTCTATGATATCACTATTCATAAGTTAACAGCTCCAAATAATATGTAAGTAGACTGTAGTGACTGATTGGCTGCAGCAGTCGTTCGCCTTATATCATATAGTTACATAGTTTGTAAGGCGGAAAAAGACAGACGTCCATCCAGTTCAGCCAATTGTGCTAAAGTGTTGCTCAAGAGGAAGGCAAAAACCCCATAAGATAGAAGCCAGTTGTTCTCATTTTAGGGAAAAAAAATCCTTCCCAACTCTAATCTGGCAATCAGAATAAATCCCTGCATCAACGACCATCCTCCAGAGTCCTAGTCATAACTTGTTATACTGTTACACTCTAGAAATGCATCTAGACCCTTTTTGAACTCTGTTAGTGTATTCACCATGACAAGTTCCTCTGGCAGAGAGTTCCACAGTCTCACTGCTCTTACAGTAAAAAATCCCTTTCTATGTTTATGTAGAAACTTTCCTATAGACATAAAAGATGCCCCTTTGTTCTGGATAAAGTCCTGGGTAAAAATAAATCTTGAGAGAGACCTTTAATATATTTAAACAGATTTATTATGTCCCCCTGAAGCCGTCTTTTCACTAAACTAAACTCTAATCTTGCTAATCTTTCTGGGTATTGCAGTGCACCAAGTCCTTTTATTATTTTTGTTGCCCCACTTTGTACCCGTTCAAGCTCTACAATGTCTTTCCTGTGAATTGTTTCCCAAACTGTATACAATATTCCATGTAATATTCCATATCTTTGTTCAGAAGTGAACAGTAGGGTGTATTATCATCCAATGAATTGTAATAGATCAACAGGCATATATGGGGTTTTGTAAAACCAGCTATGCTGAGTTCAAAAATGTATAGCAAAGAAATCTGCAATGAGCAGAACACCTCCCTTTTCTGCCTAAAAATATGGAAAATCAAGTTTTTTAACTAAATGTTTCCTGTTTGTCAAAAGTTCTATGTTTAATAACTGCAATAAAAGATCAGTTTCTGAAAATATTTGAACTGTCAGACAATATAAACAGTACATGTACCGTTTTCGTTTCTAGTAACACAGTAAACAAAAATCTTGCTTTGTCTGAAATGATGGTATAAAGTAACCATCCCTTGCATCCATCCCATAGACTGATTTTGATGCCTCAATCACTGTCCTGACACAGTATTCGAGTCCCTGAGAGTGGCAAGGTATCTGACTGATGAAGGACTGAGTGACAAGCTGCTGGAGTTCTTCATCGGATAGGTGCTTTGTGAGAGGTGGTTCCTGTGTGCATTCCTCCGTTGATGGTAGTAAGTCTTGCAATGTTTGAGCATTCTCCTTTATTTTGGGAGATCGAAATTCTCTGACTTGCTGTTGAGACCCACCAGCTGCTTGACGAATGGTCTTTATTATGTCCATTGCTGCCTTCCAATTGACTTCATTGTCATCAAAAAGCATTGACATAAGAACATTTTACTGATGGGCCCAGTATGTGTTCCGTTGCAATATGGGCCTTGTTATATTCCTGCAGGTCGACGACAACAAACTTTGTCGCTTAATTTGTTTCAGCAAGTGCTTTGGTCCATCAGTGCATCTTGGGCAACACTTGGAGCTAGATGTATGAAAACTGTCTAGGTCTAAAACTCATTTTGTTGCCCATAGCACCCCTTTCATTTCATATAGTGCTCTGGAAAAATGAGAGAGGCACTCTGATTAGTTGTTATGGGCAACAAAGTGAGTTTTAGAACTAGACAGTTTTCATACATATGGCCCTTGATGTTAGTTCCATAACAGCAGACAATGAAGTGTGTCAGGGAAAACAGTTCATTACTTTGCTGCACTGTTGCTACATACAGGAGACATATCCTACTAGCAGTTGTGAGCCATCTGGCCATCGAAATGGGCCCAGACTTTTTCTGCAGTAAATCATCACTGATGTTTCCACTTCTAATAGATGTCTTCATTTTATACAAGTAGGCTTGGTCATTATTAAGTTCGCTGATGTTGATTTCTGGAAGAGGATCACAATCAGTTATGAGTCTAAATCCTTCTGCAGAAAGTGGCAATGATGCACAAGTAGCCAATGCATTTCCAATTGGCCCTTTCCACAGTGTGGGTCCTTCAGTTGGTGCAACGAGTGTTTTGCAGATATGGCGTAATGGAAGCTCGTTCAAGTTTAAAGAGCAAATGAACCAATATAAAGTGCAACCAGTGTGAAGCACTAACAGATGTACTGCCCCACCATGGTGCCCCCATGTTCACAGCTGTGCTGTTGGCTCCAAATGCCATAATCTTGTCTGTAATTCCCCTTTTTTCAATTGCACTGTGAATGCTATCAGCAGTAGCAGAACCTGTGCCTCGTTCCAGTGTTAAATGGCACAGATAGAAAGTTCCGGGTTCACCAATCATTACATAGTGTTCTTCAATTTTCTTTATACTATACCACTTGTCTCCCCTTTTTTTCTTTCACCAGTCTCATGTCTTTTCGCCCATTAAAAAATATTGCCATGATTTTCTCAACTGCTGTCGAGCCCTCCATACTTTGTGATGATCGACAGTATTGATCTGGTCTTCCAAGCTAATAATGCCATAGTCCACCAATGTTGCTGTGCTGATGGCCACAGCCGACCTATTTGACATTCCATATGGGTCTGCTTCCAGAGCAATGATTGGTATTGGTACCATATTTCTCTCCTGTTGTTGGAAAGCATCAGTCCAGTCATCAACATCGTTATCATCATCAGCAGCAGCATCATCATTAGCAGCATCAGACTCTTTCACGCTGGTACTGCAGGAAGCCGACTCTGACTTTGCTTGCAATACTGCAAACACTTTTGCAGGTGAAACTATGTACTTACTTGCCCTTTTCTCCTGTTTTATTCATCATCTTTTTCTTTCATCCAATCTTCCCTTGCTTGTTTTCTTTTCATAACTGCTGTTACCTTTCTATCAATTGTACCAATTTTCATTTTTCACGTAGTTCTATGGTCCATCAAAAACTTACGCTCTCGCTGTGGTACTTTCATGTGTCTGTCACATTTGCATGCACCAAGGTCCTCACATTGGCAGGCAGTAATGTCAAACAGTTGATGAAGAGTTTCCATGAAATTTACTGTCTTTACAGCCCTGCTTTATGCTTGTGCTGCTTCATCCATTAATCGTGTCACTTTGAGCTTGACGTTCTTGAGTGGTTGTGATGGAATTCCAGCACGCGCCAACAGGTCTATCAGAGAAACTTGGGGTACAGTGTCCTTGCTGCTGGTGTACTTGCTGTCCTTCAGAGACAGAAAATAACATAC
This sequence comes from Phyllomedusa bahiana, assembly GCA_025379985.1. Taxonomy (NCBI): domain Eukaryota; kingdom Metazoa; phylum Chordata; class Amphibia; order Anura; family Hylidae; genus Phyllomedusa; species Phyllomedusa bahiana. The sequence goes on along the minus strand of JAODAL010004016.1, from coordinate 47,126 downwards.
AACTTGCAAACAGGATGGAAGTTCAGTCAAGGAAGTTCTGACAATGGACTACCAAAAACACTATAACTAGAAGCCGACCTTGTCTTTAAGCTATTCATTATGTTGTTGCACAACTACTTAAAGGGGTTTTCTCACTACAAGGATTGCTTTTTATGTTAAATATCTTGCAAAAACAAGTCACTTTGCAATATGTGTCCATTAACAGTGTCCTATCTATTCTGAGATATCCCTTCTTGTATGAGCTGCATCAGTTCCTCAGGTCACTATAGCTACAGACCTGTTAGATCTCTCATGATAGGCTGCCAGTGCTTGTCACTATACATACAGACTTGGCTTCTACTGCAGCCTAGTAAAAGTCAGTAAACACGCCCCTGAATTCAAAATGAAACCAAGAAAACAGGACTGAGGTGAGAAGAATCAATGTAGTGAGACACCTCTTTTAACAGTTTTACTATCGTTCTGTTCATCCACTATAGGTGTATCTCACTGTCCTATTCAGTTACTTTATATCTCGCTGTATCACTATTCACTAGTACGACTGTATCACTAATACAATCCCCACTGTCACAGAAGACGTGCTTGTATACTCGCTTGTATACTACACGCACTGATAAGTAGAAGGTTCCAGAAGGAACTAGATATAGTTTGAACATTCTACAACAATCTAGATCGATGTAGCAATGATGTAATGATTTCTAATCTTGTTTACATAGAAACGTCTTCAGGCTGATAGCTGTAGTTGCTATGTATGAGGTCACTTAGTATTCACTTTGTTGCTAATGTGCTGAGCTGAATCGTAATAGTATAATATTATATCAATAAATATTTACAACAATTTTACCTAATTTACCTCTACTGATATCACCATTCAGAAGTGAACAGCGGCGTAAGTAAACTGTAATGTAATGTAATGACTGATTGACTGTAGCAGTGGCATCCCAGTTCAGAAGCTCAAGAATGAAAATAGAAGACTGGAGAGATGCGGCACTGGAACTGGGGGCCAGCGGAAGGTGAGTATAATTTTTTTGGTTTATTTATATATTTATTTTAACCGGGTTTGTTAGATTTTGTTACAAGGTGGACAACCCTTTAATATCATTAATACATTTGGCAATGAGTATTAAAAAGAAAGCTATCATTCTTTCTATCATACATATGACAAAAGAACATGGGCAACATGTCATAAAAGAGACGCCGCCATGGCAGTTTTAAGGCACATTGTATTGACACATTGAGCTTTAAGTAGAATATTTGGTCAATACAATCTTTGTTTATTTGTGAAAAATATCAAAATGTTGTGAACATTTTGAAAATGTGCCATTTTCAAAGTTCAAAAACTGCACGCAAGGCAGATATTTATTCCACAGGAAATAGTTTGTAGCTAGCATCTAGCACGTGTCTGCTGCAGGTTGGCATTATTTTTGTATTTTTTGTATTTTTTTACGACATTAGAGGGCTTAGAAACTTAGTAGTAATTTTTCACATTTTCAGGAAATGTGCAACATTGATTTTTTAGGGACCAGTTCTGATGTGGCTTTGATTGGCCTGTATGTTAGATACCCACATAAATGACTCCAACTAAGAAAACACAACCCTTAAAGTATTCAAAACAGCAATTAGTTTGTTAATCCATTAGTTATTTCACAGAAATTAAAGCCAAGTGAAGGTGAAATTTAAAAATTTCACTTTTTTGTAGATTTTCAATTTTTATCCATTATTCACTGGAACATGGTAGATGTGACCAGCGAAAATCAACTTAATTTCGATTCCCCAAATTCTGACATCTTTAGAGATATCCAATATGTGGCCTTAGTGCACTATTTGGCTCAACCATAAGCCTCAGAAAAGGAGGAGCACCTACCAGTCTCTGGGGTCTCATTTTCATTACAATTTTCATTAGGAATAATTACAGGTTTGCAGACACCCTAATGTGCTAAAACTTAATAAACTCCCCTAAAAAGACCCCACATTAGAAACTACGCCCCTTAAGGAATATATCCAAAGTAGTAATGAGTATATCGAACCCACAGGTGTTTCACACATTTTTTTAGCATTAGGCCATGAAAATGAAAAATGTTATTTTTTCAAACAATTTGAAATTTTAGTTGAAAATATTTCATTTTTTCAAGGAATCATGGAAAAAAGCAACCCATAATTTGTTACGCAATTTCTTTTAAATTTGTTAATACCCTATTTGTGGGTGTAAACTGCTGTTTGGGCACTTGGCAGGGCACACAAGGAAGGGCTTTTGGAACGCAGATTTTGGAGGGTGCCATGTTGTATTTGCAAAGCCCCCAAAGTACCAGAACAGGCGAAAGCCCTGACACAGCTTTGTATGCAGAAAAAAAGTTATATAGTTGTATAAAAGCTATAAAACATAAAATATATACAAATTGGGTATCATTGTAATCGTATCTGAGAAAAGCTAGCGTGTTATTTATACCGCATGGTGACCACTTTAAAAAATTAAAAAACACTATCAGGATTGCTGTATTTTGTTCAAAACGCCTCACAAAAATCTTGATAAAAAGCGATCAAAGCATATGAACCACATAATGAGACCAATGAAAACATCAACTCATTCCGCAAAGAACAAGCCCTTAATCTGCACCGTATACAGAAAAATAAAGTTATTGCTATTAGACTACGACAATATAAAAACGCATTATTTATTTATAAACGCATTTCTATAGTGTAAAAGTAAGAAAACATAAAAAAAACTATATAAAATTTATATCTTTGTAATTGTAACGACCCACACAGTAAAGTTATCATGTCATTTATACCGCACTCTACACTGTAAAATTTAAGCACAAAAAACAATGGCAAAACTGGTTTTCTTTCCCCTGGCCCAATGCTAAAAAAAACTATGGAACACCTGTGTGCCCAAAATGCACAATACAACCCTAGGGGTGTTGAATCTAAAATGTGGCAACTTCTGGAAGATTGTGCAAACTCTTTTTTAGAGTTCGCACAATCATCAGGATGTAAACTTATGTCCATTTGCGATAACCCCATTCCCGACTAGGACATCAGTTTATGTCCAATGTCGGGAACAGGTTAAAATCTCACCAGTGAAACTTACTTTTTTTGTGGTCAAGACACGATCTTCTAACACATGGAACAAAGGATCTTTAAATAAAGATATGGTACATGCTCCTCAGCCTCATCCTCACCTGTGGGGGAAATCCCTTATACCTGCATAGCTTGAAATAAAAGACACTAACACCTTAATACCTTTTAATGGATGGGTTTGGCCACAAATTTATTATAACTCATAAGTGTTTCACCAGATGGCTATCGAAGACCTGAATTACAAACAACATAGGGGAAGGAAGACAGGAAAGACGACAGCTTCCCCAGAGTAGAAAACGTGGTTAGGGTCAGCACTGAAGTCCCATTAGGATGTAGATAAGGAGATAATGCAACAGACCATCCAAAGCGGGGTAGCCAAACCCGCTATATCAAATCCCAGGAAAAAATAGTAACCTGGATGTCAGCATAAAACAACTCCTTTATTAGAATCCTGAGTACATGAAGCAACGTTTTGGCTCCAAAAAAGAGGTGAGCCTTTTTCAAGCATAGTTTACAAGTGTCAAGTGCCTTAATTTATATGTAAATGAATGTGCATCATCATATCCAACAACCAATCACAGAGTAATACATATATAGTATTACATATGTGTATTACTCTGTGATTGGTTGTTGGATATGATGATGCACATTCATTTACATATATATTAAGGCACTTTACACTTGTAAACTATGCTTGAAAAAGGCTCACCTCTTTTTTGGAGCCGAAACGTTGCTTCATGTACTCAGGATTCTAATAAAGGAGTTGTTTTATGCTGACATCCAGGTTACTATTTTTTCCTGGGACAGCTTCCCCAGAGTCCAAGAGAAAGAGGAAGGAGGGAGGCACAACAACTGCATAAAAATTCCAGGGAAAAGGAGGGATCATAACATCATTACAGACAAGGGGCCACATGTATGAACCTGTTTAGGTCTAAAACTCACTCTTTTGCTCATAGGTTACTAATGGCAAAAAAGTGAGTTTTTGACCAAAACAGGTTCATATATGTGGCCCAAGGTGTCTCCCCTCCTAGAACCGAGCCATTAAGCCCCAACTAACCATCCCCAGCAGCCAGGCAGTGCTGCCTTTAGGGTCTATCTACACTGCAAAGATTTATAGTCAGTTTTTAACACTGTTTTTGGATTTTTAAACCAATTGAAAACTATTAACCATTCCCATAAACCTCAATAGAAAATCCAACCTGTAGTCTACTCAGCTCGGATTTTTCCAGGACAGATTTTAAAATTGATGGTTTTGCTAAAAATTTGAAACATGCACTATCTTCCTTCGGATTTCCTACAGAAAATATACTATTCAATGTCAATGGATTGGCAGAATCCAAAAACCACTATAAAAAAAACGTGCAAAATAATGTGCCAAAAAATGAAAACCGACTGTAAAATACTGCAGAATCTGAGCAGTATTTGTGCTTTGTCGTGTGGATGCAGCCTTAGCCAGTGTGGCCACCTTTAAAATAATTTGCGTAGATGTGTATTTTTCTTCCTGTTAGTACAGCAACCACTACAGTGTAGTCTTTGGGTCTGAAGAGACAAATAGATGATGAAGACACACTTTACATCTTGCTATGCTTGAGAAAAGATGGAACTAATTGCTCCAAAACAAACAATTCAATATTGTAATTGGTTTGTCTTGAAAATCACGCTGCTGATGCCATATTGAGTCTATTGTCAATTTTGCTTTTGGTATAGTACTTTCCTTAACTGAATCTTAAGGTCATTCCAAAATGCACTTGGAAAAATGTGAAAAAAGAGAGACAAAACAATAAGCAACATCTCTCATGTGAATGATAAACCAAATATTACTTCAAGGGAGTTCCTCCAGGTGCCCTAGCTGAATACATTGCTGGTAGAGTTTGTATTAAGAAAACTGACACAGATGTTAAAGGCAAATAATAAAATCCAGGCATTCAACTCGAAACCTTCACATTCTTTATGTTTGTTGCCTGCTACAAAGGCTTTATACATGCCAAAATAATTAAGAAAGGAGGTAAAGTCTATAATGTTATTTATAAGGGATGCCTTGTGAAATGTCAGTTATTATACTTGAATGGTTCTCTTTTGTTTGCCACTAATGATTAGGTTCAAATTTTGGCAACTTTCTATTAAATACAATTTGGGAGGACCAAGAAGAGATCTAGAAGAGATTTGGGTCGCATTTGATATTGACCTGAATCCAAAGCACAACAATGTCTATGAGCACAAATTCCAACATGCTCAGTCTTCAATCCCTCCAATGTATAGTTTGCCATCAGGTGACAGTTTAAAGGCTCTCACCCCACACACAATAGAGAACAGATTCCAATGAATTTTTTTTGGGATTCATTTGTTCAGACTTTTTTGTCCAATGTATAGGTACAGGTTCACTTTCCTAGTAGCTAAAACAGCACAAAATATATTGTGTAATTTGTTTAATCGGAGAATACACTAGACACATTTTATGAGTTTGTCATATTCATGAGGGGAGCCCAATCTCTTCATCTCCTGTCACTCTACTTATTAATATAACAATATTTTTGAACTATTTTGGCTAAAAGGAGAGCAGATACATGTCCACATTGTGCTCCCCATATGTAGGGCAGCAAAGGCTGATGGCAAATCTGCTTATGTCTGATAATAATGGGCATCTTAGCTCCAGCTTCATTCTTCTCTGATTAAAATTAGCCTGAATAGATGGGTGGAGTGCAAGACCAAGGTCCACATGTACGAAACTGTTTAGGTCTAAAACTCACTTTGTTGCCCATAGCCACCAATCAGAGCACCCCAATCATTTTTCCAGAGCACTATATGAAATGAAAGGGGAGCTCTGATTGGTTGCTATGGGAAACATAGTGAATTTTAGACCTTGACTGTTTTCATACATGTGGCCCCAAGATGGATGCAGTCACTCCTCATCCAAAAAGACAAAAATGGCCAGCACAACTCTGGCTACAATACTATTACCAAGCTGTTTTTAATCAGCACTGAGTATGGCTGGAAAAGTATGAAGGTCCAGTACAGATATGAATACGGCAATTACGCTGTGTGTACGGGGGCGGGGCGGAAGCAGGGCAGGGCAGGGGGCCGGCAGTCCGCTGGCCCCATAGATGTTCATTATTCTCCCCGCTCGCCGTATTGTACAAGCAGGGAGAGGATACTTAATACATAGTTCTCTATGAGAACTGTGGATTACCTTAATGACTGGGACGTAACTCGCCCCGTATTTCGTGCAGTATGGCGCGAGATACATCCCATTTTAAGCCGTGTGAACATAGCCTAAAAGTGAATCTGTGTAGTATAGATTCCCATCTGAGGTTACCTTGCCATTTGTGGATGGGCTCACAGAATTTGATCAAAATGTGCGAACATCCAATTTTATGTATACGTGACATAGCAGTAATACATTGTAAAATAGTGTACTTACAGTACTTAATGTTTGTCTGTATCTTGGTGTTTACCAAAGTCTGCTGTGTTTTTGTGGAGGCCTAATAGGTGTTTCTTGGTATACCTGGGAACCGTTTTAAGGCTCAGGATGTCATGACAACCCTTCAGCATTGCACAATAATGTTGTAGGGGGTGGGGATAAGGCTGATGGTGTGACATAGTTGCATGCAAAAATGGCAGATTGCTGGAAGAACTTGCTAACTGCACGTTATACATGTGTAAAATGTTGGTAAGGGGTTAAAATATTTAAAATGAATAAAGAATCATAAAAAATAAATAAAGATGGATGGTATATGTGTACAGACTACCATATATTCCGTGACAGTAGGCAGGCTTCAGGACACTGACCTACAGATGACACAAAAATAAGCTTGACAGAGAATGCACCATGATATCATGGCACAGAAAATCATCACAAACTTGTTAATGCTTTTTAATGGCTTTTGATGTGATCTAAGAACAGATACTAAGGGAAGCTGTGACATCACACCTTTTTTTTCCTGAGGCCTTTGTTTTCATGAATGAGGGGTTTATACATTACAGACAGGAGTTTGAAAAAGGTTTTAAAACTAAGTAAAAGAGTGAGTGCCTTAGCATTTTTTGGCTTAAGCGTGGGGACTTAAGATTGTTGGACTTTAGATTTGGGGAGTTTAGAAAGGACAGTATAGTCCTAACTATTCTTTTTATATTTGTATTTCCCTCTTTTTGTAATATCCCAATGAGTTCCGTGATTGACAATGCCATCCAGTGCAACGTATGCAATCCTTGGATAGTCTGATTGCACCCAAAAATTGAATGCCTGGCATGAGGGGATGGCAGTACATGAGCAGCTAGCAGTGCAGTCAGAAAAAGGTGAGGAAAAGTGTCAGGGAGGCTAGTCCTGATCTGACACACCCCAAAAAATTTGCAAGCCTGGCGGATGAGGGGGATGTCAGATCAGAAATAGTGCTGCGGCAGAAAGACACTACCCCTGTCTGCACCAGTAAAGTGGGGAATCAGAGTGCAGGACAGAGTAGACAGGTGCTTGTAGTTGGGGACTCCATTATTAGGGGAACAGCCCAGGCAATCTGTCACAAAGACCAGGATCGTCGAACAGTATGTCGTTTACTTGGGGCCCGAGTTTGACATATCGCGGATTGGGTTGACAGACTGCTGGGTGGGACTAGTGAGAACCCAGCTGTCATGGTGCACATTGACATCAATGACAAAATTAGAGGTAGGTGGAGTGTCCTTAAAAATGATTTCAGGTACTTAGGCCAAAAGCTCAAGGTAAAGACCTCCAAGGTAGTATTTTCAGAAATACTACCTGTACCACTGGCCACACCAGATGGGCAGCGGGAGATTAGAGAGGGGAATAAGTGGCTCACAAATTGGTGTAGGAAAGAGAGATTTGGGTTTTTGGAGAACTATACCAACTTCTGTCTTGGCTACATACTCTATGCTAGGGACAGAGTGCACCTAAATGGGAAGGGTGCAACTGTATTGGGGGACACAATGGCGAGGAATATTTAAACTAGGGACTGGAGGGGAGGGCAACTAAACATATAGAATACTAGGTAGTGAAAATAGAGAGCTGAGAATGAGTAATAAATCAGGGAGTGGAGTGGAAGGTGGCTAGCAATATTTAATAAGGACAGGGTTAAAAGATTGAAAACCAGAAAATCTCTAAATTGCATGCTGACCAATGCTAGGAGTCTCACCAACAAAATGCATGAATTAGAATTACTTAGTGCTATAGAAAAATATGAAATATTGGGGATAACTGAGACATGGCTGGATGACTGGGCAATTTACTTACAGGGCTACCATTTATTTAGAAGAGAATGCAAAAACCGGAAGGGCGGAATTGTATGTCTCAATGTAAAATCCTTTCTGAAGCCAACACTGGATACAGGAAATGAGTATGTGAAGTCATTATGAGTAGATATACATGGGAGTCATAACAATAATACAATTCTATTAGAGGTCTTCAATAGGCCCTTAAATATAACAGAACCCATGGAAGATGTACTCCTCAAAGAAATAGATGATGCTGTTAATCATAAAGAAGTTGTTGTTATTATGGGTGACTTCAACTACCCAGACATAAATTGGGAAACTGAAATCTGTGGATCTCATAATAGGTCTTTGTCAATAACTAAAGATAATTACCTTTCAAACTGGTCCAGAAGCCAACTAGAGGAAAGGCCCTTCTAGATTTAACATTGGCTTATAGACCTGACAGAATAACAAAGGTTCCGGATGAGGGCACCTAAGAAATAGTGACCACAATATAATACATTTCCATTTATCCTTCAATAGATTATTTTTACGAGGAGCCACAAAAACACTGAATTTCGGGAAGGCTAATTTTAATCTGCTTAGTGAGGCCCTATACGGCATTGACTGCGACAAGGTCTTCAAAAATAACAGAACAGATAATAAATTGGAGATCTTTAAGAACATCTTAAGCACCCACTGTGAGAGGTACATATTGTATGGAAATAAAATGATTAGAAATAGGAGAAAACCAATGTGGATCAAAAGAGATGTAAAGAGGCAATAAATAAGAAAAAGAAAGCGTTTAAGCTACTTAAACAGGAAGCGATGAAGAGGCACTAAAAAGCTATAAGGAAAAAATAAAATAAGCAAAACAATGATAAAGACAGCGAAGCTGGAGACAAAGGCATATTGCCAAAGAGAGGAAAACTAACCCCACAATATTTTAACTATGTGAATAGTAAAAAGATTAAAACTGAAAATGTTGGCGTTTTGAAAAGTTGTGAGTAAAGTATTGTAGAGGGCGATGAGGAGAAAGCAAACCTATTACAAAAAAAAATTCTCCACTGTATTTACTAAGGAAAAAAACCTTCCTGTTGATGGGAAGAGGGATGAGGTGAACTCCACCTTAAAAGTTTCTTGTCTTACCCAGGAAGAAGTGTAGCTCCGCCTATAAGTTTTTTTATAGCACTTCAACATAAAAAAACTATTTAAATTGTGTATCACATTAATCGTATTGACCCACAGAATAAAACTAACCTGTCACGGATACTGCAAAATGAGCGCTGTTAAAAATAAAAATAAACACTATTAGAATTGCAGTATTTTCCTTACCCTGTCTTCCAAAGAATGGATTTAAAAGCGATCAAAAAGCCCTGTCCCTCAAAAGTGATACCAATAAAAATGTCAAATTGTTCCGCAAAAAATAAGCCCCTACACATCTCCATACACATAAAAAAGTTATGACTCTCAGACTATGGCAATGCAAAAAACATGTTTTCCTGTTTGGATAAAAGTGTTTTTATTGTGTAAAAGCAGTAAAACATGAAAAAACAAAAAAAAAAAATTGGGTATCGCTGTAATCGTATCAACCTTCCAAGTAAATGGATCCAAAATAAGGCGACTTTTGGAAGGTTTCACCTTCTATGCTACTTTGGGGGCTTTGCAAATGAGACCTGGCACCCACCAAAATCTGCATTCCAGAAGCCAAATAGCGCTCCTTCCTTTGTATGCCCTGCCATGGGCCAAATAGCAGTTTACACCCACATATGGGGTATTTCTGAACTTGGAATACATTTTTTGGGGGTTTCCAGGATTCCTTGTAAAAATGAAAAATTTTAAGCTAAAATTGCAGATTGTTGGAAAAAAATAAATTTTAAATTTTCATAGCCAAATGCTAAAAAAAAATTTGTGAAAAACCTGTGGAGTCGATAAACTCACTGTACCCCTGGATATTTTCCTTTGAGGCTGTAGTTTCCAATATGGGGTCTTTTTAGTGGTGTCCTTAGGGTGTCCTCAAACCTGAAATGGCGCCTAAATAAAATTGTATTAAAAGTGAGATCCCAGAGTCCAGTAGGTGCTCCTCCTATTCTGAGGATTGTGGTTGAGCCAAATAGTGCACTAGGGCCACAAATGGCATATCTCCGACAAAGGCATAACCTTGAGAATCGGTATTACGTTGCATTTACCGGGTCACATCTACCGTGTTCCAGTGAATAACGGATAACAATTGAAAATCTGCACATGTCAGATTTAAAAAATATGGGTGTGTCAGGGAGGCCAAAACTGGCTGGGTCCTTAAGGGGTTAAAAGAGGCATATATACCTCCGATGAGAACATCATTCTATCATTATACAAGTCACTGGTCAGACCACATATGGAATATTGTGTACAGTTTTGGGCACCAGTTCACAGGAAAGACATTGTAGAGCTTGAACAGGTTTAACGGCAGGCACCAAAAAAATAAAGGGACTGGGGGGGCTACAATACATAGAAAGATTAGCAAGATTAGGGTTATTTAGTTTAGAGAAAAGACGACTTAGGGGGACATAACAAATATGTATAAATATATTAAAGGTCAAAATAGAGATCTCTCTCAAGATTTATTTATATCCAGGACTGTATTGAGAACAAGGGGGCATCCTCTACACCAGGAAGAACGTTTCTACATAAACATAGAAAAGGATTCTTTACTGTAAGAGCAGTGACACTGTGGAACTCCCTGCCAGAGGAACTTGTTATGGTGAATTCACTAACAGAGTTCAAAAAGGGTCTGAATGCATTTATATAGAGTAATAATATAACAAGTCATAGTGACTAGCATTCTGGTGAAGGGTCTTTGATCAAGGACTTTATTCTGATTGCCAGATTGGAGTTGGGAAGGAATTTTTTCCCTAAAATGAGGAAAATTGGCTTCTACCTCATGGGGGCTTTTGCCTACCTCTGGATCAACATTTTAGCACAATAGGCTGAACTGGTTGGACGTCTGTCTTTTTCCGGCCTTACAATCTGTGTAACTATGTATATCATGATCAAGTTGAAATTTATACATTTGTAGCATCATAGCGATATTAAGAATTAAATATTCAGGGTGAATAAAGATTGTGTAGATAGATAGATAGATAGATAGATAGATAGATAGATAGATAGATAGATAGATAGATAGATAGATAGATAGATAGATAGATATGATCAATAGTTGAAAAAAACAGCAGTACAATACCAATCAACAAGAGAAATGGGTGCCAAGGAAAATAGACCTTAATCCAAAAGTCCAAAATGAACAAAAAGAAGGAAAATTGCAGAACTTCCCAAAAAAATTCTATTGAAAATCAGTGCTTTACTATCCCATGCATTGTAGCAACTTTCTTCAGGCTCTCCACAGAGCTAAAACATTGCTGCTATGCATTGGGTAATAAACCATTGATTTTCATGTATTTAAAAAAAAAAAAAAAAAAATGCTGCAATTTTCCTACTTTTTTGGTAGTTCGATAGAAAGAAAGATAAATAGATGGATAGACATGCATAGCAGAACTCAGATTATGGTACAGATCCTTTACTCTAGTCCTCTGAATAGGACAATTCCAAGCCTTAACATAAGAGCAAGCTTTTTGCAGACATTGATTCAACAAGGAATGCTGGGGATCTCCGTTCTAGACATCTTTAGAATTGTGAATGCAGTTTTTGGACCATTATGCAGGCTTACTTTTCTGTACATTAATTCTCTATATATGTTTTGAAAGTGGACATTTACATTACATTTCTGGCCAAAAGAATACTAGCCAAAATTTAAGTTCAATGCACTAATGCCATAAGTATTTTTTATAGCTAGCATAGCAAAGGCTTCTTTCAGAGACATTTCATCTCAGAGCTATATATCCACTCACGTAATTAGTGTTTAATTTCCAGATGAATTAACCCAAGTTCGATTAATTCATAAAAAGGCAAGCTCTTTATATCAATAAATTATATCCAGGTTAAACCTCTTAGAATGGCATTAAGTTCAAGGGCAACTACTTGTTCAATGAAATGATCAAGTTGACATTTACACAGTGGGTTAAATATGAAGATGATGTCATTATTTATTTATTTTTTTCCATAGTCGTGTGTGCTAAGAGATCTTATTCTTTCAGAGTCCTATATCTTGAATTTCAATTCTTTTTTTACTCTGGAAAATCATCTTTGACCTTTCTCTCACATTTAACTTTTATTTTGAAAGCTTACCCCTAGCAAAAGCTCAATTTATCTGCTTTATTCTTGATTGAATTGACTGGCATCTTGTGTATTGTAATAGTATGGGTCTTAATAACAGGTTTTAAGCCAGCATGGTGTACCACACGTATCGGTATTAATGGCACCCTTCTGTATCGCCTTATTTATATGCAATTGTAATGCCAGCAACCACCCCCCTCATACATTGAGAGTGTGAATGGTTGCTTTATTGACATTTTTACATTTGTGCAATCTCCCCATGCATTATACTTTGGCTTTTCTGCATGCTGGTGTGAACAGGTATTAAACTAATGTACAGTTTTTTATCATCTAATGGTTCCCCTAGCAGTGAGGTGTGTGAGCTGCTGCTCAGTAATTAGTTGCACCTGTTAATTTTTCTCAGGTAGCATATAGGCTAGAGCTGCCTGCTACTGGGTTCAGTCTAGTCCAGCCATTGAGCTGTGAATATGGCCCAAAAACTTGCATTGTTTTTCGAGCAAGTAATGCCCCATTTTTTGTATGTGTTTTTTCTGTGTATTGTAATGTTGCTCATTGATATTTCACATAATCCAATTGTAGTGTTAATCTCTGTCTGTAAATGTATTTAGAATATTTTATTAAAGGGTTTGTCCACTTTTTTTTAATATTTACTATCTATAGAATCGGAAATATACAATTTTACAATTTTCTAATAAACACATGTTAATTATTTTGTTCATACACTTTTCTTTTACAAATGCAGTGAGTTTATGGTACAACTCACAGATCTGTCCATAGTAATCACTGCCACTGACTAACTGCATGGTCATGTGACCCACCACCAATATATCATGTAGCCCCTGATATCCTGGTAACAGTAGTTTATTAAGGTGCAGAACTTCTACAGTATTACTACCTCTAGTAGTGTCTTATCATGTTTGTTATTATCTGTGGAGAAGGCATTTTCACAGTCCCTGACAAAACTATAGCCGGATTAGCCACTAACATTGTTCATTTTTGTGAGAAAAAACAAGTTGGCAGCTTTCTGCCTTCACACTACAATATGTTTTTTGGAGGGGTTTACATGCAGTGCCATTGTTTACACCTTTATTTTGATGCTTTAGTTCCTTATCCATTTCATTTGCTAAGAAAGCATGTGAATGCTAATTCTGTTCATATTCTTCTCTTTGTCTTATCTTCTTGCTTTTTTGTACATTAACTTTAATGTTATATTTTAGTTAAACAAAGTTCAGTCAGCTTGCTGAAAGGATTGATGTGAAGGGGGGGTCGGCAGCAGGAGAGGCTTTTGAAAGGAAGGGAGATATTTTGCAGCTCAGTGTGTTCTGTGATCTTGAATTGAAAAAGCATTGTTTTTTAACACTTTTTTGTCCAGCAGACCTCTGATAGGAGGTGAAATTGTCCCTGTTTTTTTCAGTTCTATTGCAATCACTGCGTGTCAGTGTTACAAAAACGGCATAACTTATCCCTATAAAATTTTTAATAGTTTTATTGAAGTCCGTGCGTCTGTTTAGCGCAAAGAGCTCAGTTGTACGCATATTGTGTTATACATATTTGATAGTAAATTACGTTTGTTGTTAGTGGTGCGAAGGCTGCCATATTAATCTATATAACATTTAAATAATCTTATTGCAGTTCGTGTGTCTGTTTGGCGCAGAGAGCTCAGTTGTACGCATATTGTGTTATACATATTTGATAGTAAATTACGCTTGTTGTCAGTGGTGCGAAGGCCGTCATATTAATCCGTATTAATCCATATTAATCCATATAACAATTACAGACTCCTTTTTCCGGCACTTTTTAATCTGTGGGTCAGACAGGTTTAAGGGTCATGCTGCGTTCCAGGACAGTGATAGGCAATGTCCAGTTCAACTAAAATGATGGTTTAAATAATACTGCCTTCTGGCACTTTTTAATTTGTGGGTCATGCAGGTTTAAGGGTCATGCTGTGGTACAGGAGAGGAATAGTGAATAGTCTGTGACTTTTTTTCTGTGACTCTTGTTCCCTATTGTCTTGCCTAAGGACGTAGCACATACCCAGTTTTCCTGTTGTGGATGTTAATTCCAGCTTCTCCACCCCTGTTTGGGTGTAAGAATGAAGCTGTTGTTCCTCTCCCATAGACTTTAATGGTCATCGGCGATAATCTGTTATCGACTATTGGCATGATAATTGCCGATATCGACTCGATAACGATAGTTGACACAATCGCTCATCACTATTTATAAACCATTAAAAAGATTAACATAGCGGTCAGGAAAAGCTTATGCGTTTCGGGTCATAGCATGAAATAATATAAAAACACAATGGTTAAAAACATTTTGAGCAACCAATGGGCAACAAGTGGGTTGTGTCTATACAGGTGTTAGAAATAATAATCTGAACAAAAACACATGCAATCTCAAATACAGACTCCACCAGAATCACTATAATATATTGAGTATTGAAAAATAGAACATAACCCAAAATATGCTTCAATAAATATGTAATAAATAATTTCTTAAATTCATACCCTTTGGTGAACTGGTTCTAAGTTTCCAGATCCAATAGGCTTCCCTGTGCATGAGTAACTTCCTCCTATCCCCTCCCCTAGCTAACGGACCCACATTTTCAGCTCCATAGCATTGAAAAGACTTGAGAACACCTTTGTGAACTGTTGAGAAATGCTTTGAAGCTCCCAACGAGTTAATGTTACAGGGGTTAACCGCATCAGCAGTTTATAAATGCGTCTTTTTGAAGGGTGTATGGTGCAATCAATATAATTAATATAACAAATGGTGTATTCTATAGTATATACAATGTAGCAACTGTTGCAGTTAAAACTTTATTGGAAACTTATCTTGTGAATGTAATGGTTCAATATGAATGCTTTTTTTTCATATAGCGACAGTTGTTACAATGATTGTGGCCACATCTAAAATTACCCAATAAAGTTGATGCATGGTCAGAAGAGTGTTTCTTTTCATTACAGAGGCTCGGTGAGAGGTCCAGCGTTCTTCCTTTTTTAGGGACAAAATGACAGCCTTGTTTAAGATTATTCGCTAGTATGGGATCTTGATATAATATGGGGAGGTTCTTTATGACAATATTGATAACCTGACTGTGTTGTTTACTGTACTGTGTAGAGAATGTAATAATATGACCCTCACCTCCTACAATGGTACCTAAAGGAGGGAATAGGAGAAAGCTAGTTATGCACAGGAAAGCTTATTGGATCTGGAAACTCTGAACTCGAATCAAGAGACTCCCACTCAAGAATTTATTTGCTCTATTCATCTACTTAAAAAAATTGTCCACTCAGGGATTATGCACCTGGTGGGATCATGGTACTCGTAACTATTAAATTGAAAAATCTATGATTCCTAGGGGATTGCGTTTAAGAAAAATAACAACATTGGTATTGTCATGATTGTGCCTGACACGCCCCCTGCTTTTGGCTCTGGTCGTCGGCCACAGCCGGTACGACGTAAACCATGGTTTTTAACGTAATAACTTGTGTTCTTTTTCACCAGTGTGAACTGGTCCTTCTTTCTCTGTAGGTAATTGATTCCTGGCCAACGCCCGTGGCCAAGAATCCTCCAGCAGTCTTTCAGTTAACCAGTGTTCCTCCTTGATTGACAGCCTTGTTTCCCTATCTGGTTTTGTGTTTCTTCTACCAATCTCCTCTGTTCTGTGTCCGCTGCTTACCTATTTAAGGATGCCTTCACTAGTCACCTGTGCCTGCTATAGAGGTCTTTTGCGTATTGCTAGCTCTTCCTTTTGAATTTGCCTTTTCTGTATTTGACCCTGCTGTTCTCCTGACTATTCTCTCTCTCAGTGATTTGGTACTGCTGTGCCCGACCGGTATTGACCTGGCTAGTCTTACCCCTTTGTCTTGTGTTCTGTCTTCGTTTGTCTGCGTCTTGTGTCTGCATTTAATCAGTGTAGCTCCTAGTCTTCTGGTTGGGGCCGGCCTATTAAGGAGTCGGGTTCCCCAAAAGGCAGGGACAGGGGCTGGGATCAGAGTCAGGGCCCACTTCTCTGTGTCTGTGTGTGTGTCCCTGACTGGTCCCTGACAAGTATATTCTGAAAATTTCTTGTCCGAGTGGAATAATATACTCACAAGTTGCTCTCTACAACTAATGAAATTGATAATTTAACATGAAACAGATAAACTAAGTGATCTAGAGAATAAACTTCAACTAGATGAACTGACATCACAGGAACATGTTATGAAACAGGAGTATATTGACATGAAACAAAAAATGGATGAACAACTTCCAGAATTAGAAAATTATATTGTTAATATCAAGAAAAGTTTCAGTGGGAAAGCAAAGACTATTCCTTGGGTCAAGTGTATGACTACAAATCTGGTTATGAGTCCTCTCCGTCCACCAGCTATGCATCTATTCTCAAACGTAATATGAGGCATAAACAGAATAGATTCTGCAAAAGAGTTAGTTTCAGCTTCACAGAAGGATCTGACAACTCTGACACAGAACCAGTACATGACAGTATGCCGCATAATGTGAATAAAAATACTGGGAATGCTGGGTGTAAGGCTCCAACAAAAAGGACACAATTCAAAAAACAGAATAGATCACATAAGAGAGCCAAGAGGAAACATAAAATCAAAGAGCAATTACAACACTAGGAGCAAGTCGAGCTACCCTGTTCTAATAATTTGAATGTTGATGATTGTGTCTTGAATCTGTCCTCCCAAACACTTTGCTCGACATGTCAGAAAAGAGGCGCTTCCACAAGAGTTTTAAGGCGCATTAAATGAGTGTATAATACGCCTGAATAAATAAACCAAAAATCTGGCATGTGGTATCCTTTGTATAGCATATTTAATGTACCTAATTTAGGCTTATACTAAAAAAATGGAGCATAGCATATAATTTCTAGCATATTTGATGCGCCTACCTTAGGCGCATTCAAAAGCATCAAATTAGCCTAGTTTTGGTGTAAAACAGTTCATTTATGTAGAGAATATGGTGTCAACAGTTTTTTTGGTGCAAAATACACCAAACAAATGGTGCAGTCCTAATGGGACATGTCGCTATTTATTTTGTACCAGTTGAAAAATATTGATATATTCAATTCTATGTTAGACGTGAATCAGTTTGTTAGAGGCCTTACTGTAAAAAAAATGTTTCTGACGATACAAAAGAATCCACCAATAGATATGCTGTTCAATCTGATGGATCTAATAATGAATTTTTGGGATTGTGTTTTCAGGAACAATGGTCTTTAATGCAATTTATGGAAATACAGAATTCTACTCCATCTAGATATATACACCAATCGGACTTCATTTGAAATAACTTCCTTTATCCCAAACAGGCTCATGTTGCTTATCATCTGTATAATTACAATTACCTAATCCTTCAAAATTTTGCTAAATTATGATTTATGTCAATTTGTGTCATCTAGAAATGGATTGGCAGTTTTCTATAGATGGTAAGAAACAAACAATGAACAATGCGTATTTTTTCAAAGTGCAAATTTCTGTTGCTTGAAACAATCTCACCTCTCTTGGTGCCCATTCAGGTCTCCATACTTTCCAGTCATATTCTGTTCTGATTAAAACCAGTCTAAGTGAATGGGTGTAGTGGCAGCCATCCCCCCAGGCATACAGTCCTCAAAAAAAAAAAAAAAAAAAATGGTCAGTACTTCCAGAACAATTTGAATTAAATGGCACAGGTGCATGCTGACATGGCTGCAACATAATGCAAATGCACAGAAATGAATCAGCAGCACTCTTTAGATGCTAGGAGACAGATAAACAATGAATATATAAATTAAATTATTTTAAAGTGCTTTTCTGCTACATCTAGCATGTATGAAAATCTGAGATGACTAGCACATTGTAAAGGCTGGAGTCGTGGATCCAGTGGACCACTGCAAGTGGTGGTACAGACCACGCCAGGGAGCGGAGTGTAAGTGGGTCCCGGAATTCATCAGAGCGCACCACCAGGTCGCTACCCCTGACGTGACCTGCTTGCAGAGACAGCCGTGGCTCAGAGTAAGAGCTGCAGAGCACCCGTGACACACATTTTTTTATCAAAACTGTGAGGGCCCATTCACCAGTGGCATGGTGGCCTCAGTTCAGATAGGGACCTACTCTTTACAATCTCAATTTGTGCCATCTAAATCTGCAAGTAATCTGCACAAGAATTTACATGTTAATATGATTAAATTAAAAAAAAAAAGTTAATCACTTGCAGAATGTCAAAATAACTAAGGAAGGATTTGAGCTTAGCTAGAGCCTTCTCCTTTCAGCATAGTTCATACGGCAGTAATAATTGCACATATTTAAGTCAGGGAAATCATACATTAGAATCTGCAGCTTTTAAGAAAGATATTTTTTGTTATTCACTGTAAAGCAATTCCCAAAAATATCAAATAAAGTCATAAATATGAATTAATAAGTACTAGGCAATGGTGAACATCATTATGTCACCCTTCTGAGGATTTTCCCTTAATGCATGCTGAGACATACAGTATTCGGGCCAGTACTGTCAAGATAATGAACGCATCAGGTCACCTTATTTGTACCACTGAAATAATTAACTGAACGTGTACTTATGTCCTTGCATTTTATAAAATGAGCTGGTTCCAAGAAATCTGAAATCACTGAATTTTTAGCTTCTAAAAATGAATCAGAACAATATACTATTGCACAATGTACTGTCTACCTAATGTTTATCCATCTATCTAATGTTTATTTATATAATGTCTATCTGTCTGTCTGTCTGTCTTATCTATTAAATGTCAGTCTATCTATCTATCTATCTATCTATCTATCTATCTATCTATCTATCTCTCTGTCTGTCTGTGTAATTAGAAAAGACTGGGCCCTATAGCACACTTTTGAATACCCCTCGTCCCCGACCACAAATATTTAGCAGTACCTCACAATAATAGTCCTACAGTTATTAAATAATACCTCACCATACATATCACCATCATACTGCTACCGAAGAAATGCCAGTGTACCAGGGCCAACATTACCAGTAATGCTACTACATACCACGACCACAAATTACCATCTCATAGTGACTGAGTAATACTAATAGGAATACAGAACACTATGCTAAGACTAATATCCCCACCATACAGTAACCATATAGTGGTAGATAGTGTACAGGTGTACAGGCGCTCTACAGACATATAAGTGTTTACAGTGCAATTACACCCAATGATTCACATTAGACATCTTTTCTAATGAGTTGTTCTCAGGGCCGTTCCTAGGGGCGGGCAAGGTGTGCGATCGCCCGGGGCGCCAACGCTCAACTCACCTGAGGGGGGCGCCTGGAGGTCAGCCCTTGATTCTGCACAGCCATTGTAATCGTTACCGTCCTGCCTTCTCCCATGTATCAGCGTCGCAGCTTTCACCGCGCCCCCTGCGATGCAGCTCTGCCACCGAGGAGATCGCTGGGATCTGCGTGACAGCGTAAGCGACACTGCTCACCAGCTCCGGGACATGGACGCGGGGACAGTGGCGAGATGAGTGTTTTTTTTTTATTTTATCATTAGCTGCAGAGGCTACCTGGGCGCTAACCTGGCTACATGGGGGCTAACCTGGCTACATGGGGGCAGCTACCTAGCTACATGGGGGCAGCTACCTGGCTACATGGGGGCTAACCTCGCTACATGGGGCTAGCCTGGCTATATGGGGTCTACTACCGGCATAGGGGGGGACTACACAATTATAGGGGGCTACTAACGGGTAATGGGGGCTAACACAGCTATAGGGGGAATACTACCTGGCTACAGGGGCTAACATGGCTACATGGGGGCTATAAAAAGCTATAGGGGCACTTTTACTACAGGGGAAATTTTACATGGCTGGGGGGACAACACTGGCCACAGGGGGCTACTACATGGCTACAGGGGGCATATTACATGGCTACCATTAGGTGCTAAGAGGGGAGTTTGTATGAGATGTAATTGGTAGAAATGCTGATAAATTGAGCAGTCTAAGATTTTTTTTTTGTATATTCTACAGTGAAGCGTTGTGGGGGGGAAAGCGTCATGGCGCCGGGACAGATGGAGATGAAAAGAGAAAGAGAAAAAACTCTTCAGAGAATCCCTGTAAGTCCCGGATTAAACTTTACTGAAATTTTGTTTATATGTTGCAGACCTGGTAAAATTTGGATCCACTACTGTATGGTCATGTACCCCGGTAAAATTGATTGTATTTAAATGGTTTGCATTCAGTAGGGGTCAGTTTGTATTATTCAGTCACTTATGGGGGGATATGTCGTCAAAGGTGTGGTGGATTTTGAGGGGGTGAATTGATTTTAACAAGTGGACTTCGTTTAGAAAGCAGAAAAACTTTGGTTCTGAACAAGTCAAAGTTTTTGGATTTGCGGGAACAAGCGGTTTTTTTTTGAAAAAAGGCCCAAAACAATGGCGTTACATGGGGGAAAGAAATCGGAGGGAAAAAAGGAACTCCTCAATACATGTGCAGAGATTAACCAATCAAGACTGGCGGATTCTGTATGTACCACACATAAAGTCCCGGGGGCGACCTGGGGCTCACCCCTTTCCCCCCTGTGCCATGCTGCAGCAAAAAGATCACACAAAAGAAAATTTTTTTTTTAACAGCATTTTTGGGGGGGTGTCCCCTTTTATTAGAGACCCGGCTCCCTCTTCCATTCTAATTTTGATTCTTTTTGGGTATTGTAATTTCTCTAAGGTCCTATGTGGGTCCAATTCTGCCGCATTACATTTTAATGCCATCTGGTCAGAATGTGGTAGCACATTGAATCATCCAAGGCCGTCTAGGGCCTGTTTTTGCTTTTGTATACAGTTAACGCCCTTACCGTCCGAGCCAGTTTTTGGCCGCTCTGACAGAGCCCCCCCCCATTTTTAAATCTGTCATGTGTCATTTTATTGAGAATACCTTTTTGAGAACTTTAACCTTCCATGAAGATGTCAGAGATTGTTTTTCTCATGACAACATAGTGCTTTAAGATAGTAAGAAATTTTTGGTCCCAAAGAAATTGCTTGTTTTTATTTGTGAAAAATATCAAATTATCGTGAAAAAATGTGAAAAGTTTAACCCAATTCAAACTTCAAAAAATTTCTCATTTAAGTCCAGATGGTTTAATTCCCACTCAAAAATAGCTTATAACTAGCATCTAACATATGTCTGCTGTATTTGGGTATCATTTTTTTAATGTCTTTTTTTTTTTTTACGACATTAGGGGGCTTATAAATTTAAGTAGTAATTTTTCAAATTTTCAAGAAAATTTGCAATATATAATTTTTTAGTGACAGTCCAGTTCTAACGTGACATAGATTGAACCTGTATGTTAAGATACCCCCATAAAAGTACCTGCACCTCATCAAGAACCTACAACACCCCTTAAAGTATTCAAAAACCGCATTAGGAAGTCTACTTAACCCATTCTTTTTCAACAGGAATTAAAGCACAAGCAAACTGGAAGCGTGAAGATTTCCAAAACATTTCACTTTTGCAGACTTCTCAATTTTTATACATTATCGACCAGAATGCCGTAAATTGTGATCAGGGAAGAATGTAACTTAATATGATTCCCCAGATTCTGCCCGTTATCAGAGATATCCCATATGTGGCCCTAGCCATTATTTGGCTCCAACCACAAGCCGAACATAGGACGAGCACCTGACCGGGGCGGGGAAACCCTGGGGATCTCATTTACATTACGATTTTATTAGCGGACATATCAAGTTCTTGCGGACACCCTACAGTCCAAACCTCAACTAAATACCCCTAAAAGACAACATATTGGAAACCTACACCCCCTTAAGGAAATACTATCCAGTAAGGTTCAAGTGAATATATCTACCCACCCAAAAAAAAAGCGCGTTCACAAATTTTTATTAGCGTTATCGGGCTCTGAAAATAAAAATATATATTTCTTTACAATAATCTGTAACTTCTAGCTGAAAAGATTTTAACTTTTTCACAAGGAATCTTGGAAACAAAAGCCCCCACAAACGTGTACGCAATTTCTTCGAAGTTCGGCAATACCCTACATGTGGGTGAAACTGCCGTTTGGGCGGCATGAGGCAGGGGTACAAGGGAGGGAGCGCTATTTGGCTTTTGACACACATATATTGTGGGGCGATGTCGCATCTCAAGACCCCCAAAGTACTAGAAACAGGTGAAACCCTTCCAAAATTTTCCCCATTTTGTCGATTAAACCACCCCCTCAGGATCCCTCACCTAAGGGTGTAACCTTTGCATTCTCTGGCCCCCGTGCAACAGTCTCTGTTCCGTAGTTTTTTTTAGCATCTGGGCATGGAATGGTAGGGGGGAAAACGCAGTTATCCCCATTGTTTTTTAGCATCTCATTTTCTCATTGTATTCGCCATACTCCGGGATACATGATGGGATAACTTACTATGCGCTGGTTGGTACAATTACAACATGATATAAATTATATATAGTTTTTTATGTTTATTACTTTTTACTCAATAGAACCCACGAGTTTTAATAAAAAGCTTGGCCTTTATGTTGTCCTATTCTTACTCGCCCTAGCTTTCCTAATTTTTGCATCTATGGACCCGCTTGTGGCCTTCACTTTTTTTTACAAAATGATTGCGATGTTTGATTGGTACCATTACGGGGGGCAAGTGACTTCGCTTTGATCGCTTTTTATTAACGGTTTTTGCGTGAGCACTTGTACAAAATACAGACAATCCTGTGTAGTGTTTTTTCTCCATTTTTATTTTTTACCAGAGCGGTCACTGTGCGTATAAACTGCACAATGCTAGTTTAGTGCCGAGCGAGGGTCAATTGATAGGATTACTGTGATACCACATTTGGCGAACTCACTGAGAGAGAGAGAGTGCTGTTTAGCGAGATCTCTGCGAACCAAGGAGAGAGATACACAGCAGTCACACCTCCGTCGCGAGCAAGAATTATTGCGCACTCTTATAGGGACACCACACACACTCTTGAGTAATGCAATCCTCTGAAGTCTCGCTATTTTTTCGACACACACTAGCACACACACATTACACGCGGTCTGAGAGCCATCAACTTTTTTTAATTTTCTGTTATGAGCTGTATAGGGACTTTTTTTTTGCGGGATGAGTTTGAAATGTTTTTTTATTGTAACATTTTTGGGGGACAAAACTTTATGATTGCATTTAAATCTGTTTTTTGGAAGGCAGGGCGAAGAAAATACTGCAATCCTAAGCAGTGTTTTATTTTATTTGTTTATTTTAAATAGCGTTCACCATGGCAAGTAATCCATGACAAGTTTAGTTTTTACTCTGTGGGTTGAGACGATTACGGTGATACCCAATTATGTAGTTTGTTTATTTGAAAGCACAATTTTTTTGAAAAAAAAGTGTTTTTAATAGTGTTAAAACAATATTTTGCATCGCTATCTTCTAATAGCCAGAACTTTTTTAATTTTCCGTATACAGAGGCTGTGTAAGGACTTATTTTTTTTTGTCGGGATAACTGACGTTTAATTGGCATCACTTTGATTGTTGAATGAGTTTTTGATGACTTTTTTATCTACCATTTTATGTGCTGCAGGATGAACAAAATCGCAATTCTGTGACCTTTTTTGTTTTGGGGTTCTTTTTACGCGTTCACTGTAAGTACGGGTTTTATTATAATGACGGATTTATAGGGTGGTCGTTACGCACAACCGGCGATACCCGAATATGGGTACTTATTTTGATCTTTTTTGGGGCGTTTGTAAAGGGAAAATGCGATGTAACGAGTTTTTATTTTATTTTTTGTGTTTTGTTTTACTTTTTTTACACTTTTTTTTAACTTTTTCAACACTCTTTACACTTTTCCCAAGGGGGAATTGCATGACGATCGCAGATCGTTCATGCAATAGGAGAAGTTCAGACAGCTTTATTAATCTGTATGCTGGGCTCCATGGCAACTGTCTGTCACGCTGCCCACAATGCCATTGTGGGCATTGTGACGTCACCAGACAACCCGGAATGCTGTCATTCACATCTGCTTCTGGTAGGAACCAGTAAACCGGGCGCTGTAGCGCCGTACACGGCGCCGGGATCGCTTGTCAGCTAGGATCTCACTCCTGCCGCCGGCAGCTGCGATGTCGCGACCACGATGTCCGCACATTGGGGGGGTTTATCCCCGGCGTCCGGAGCTCACTCCGGGCGTGGGTATGCGACATATGCCAGCGTTAATATACCGCTGGATCCATGACGCATCTTGCGCGCTCCGCCTGGTGAGGCGCAGCAAGATCGCCTTTGGCGTACTCTATACGGCAATTTTGCGGGAACCCCCTACCCGACATTTGCCGTATGGGGTACGTCAAATGTCGGTAAGGGGTTAAAGAAACAGCGTTTTTACAAGCCAATACCAGTTAAATTATTGCTGCTCAATTTCTTTTTGCGCAATTATAAATCCAAGGTTTAATTAAGCGTGTTTTTGCGCTTTTGTAAGTTCAGTAAAAGAAACGTGTTTTTCAGCCGCCAAAGATTGAAATTTTTCCTGTTGTTTCCTGTAGCATAATTTATATCAGAAGGTTAATTAAGCGTGTTTCTGCTTTTGTAATAAGTAAAATAAACGGTGTTTTTAAACGCCAAAGACAAGGACATTTTTCCTGGTGATTCTTGTAGCTGAATTTATATCCGAAGTAATTAAGGGCCTGTTTCTGCTTTTGTAGTCAGTAAAAACACGGCTTTTTTAACACGTCCACATAAAAAAAAAATAATCTTTATTTTATATAGCGCCCACTAATTCCGCAGCACTTTACAATGTAGAGGGTAATAATTACAGACAGAAGACAGATATTACAAATAAAGCTACTTACGGGTGAGAGGGCCTTGCTCGCAAGACCTTACAATCTATTGAGGGTGCCAGGGGAATGACAAAGGGGAGAAGTGCAAAATTTACAATGGCCCAGCCATGTTTTTATAAATATTTGGAGTTTTACCTAAAAATTTGGTGAACCTGCCACCATGACAGTACATCTATATACAGATAAGTGCCTGTTAGTGACCTATTGTAGGGAAGTGACAGAAATGTTGTGTGATAGAAGGTGTGAGCTAGCAATTAGGGATCATGGTGTAGGCCTGTCCAAGAAGAGTGGTATTTTCAGGACAACTCTAAAACTGCGAAGGCTAGGATTGGTCCTGATAGTAACGTGTGGAATGTTCCAGAGAATGGGAGCTGCACGTGCAAAATCTTGCAGACGGGCATAGGAGGTTCGGATGATAGTGTGGTCATAGTTTGTATGTCCGTGCCAGCATGAACGAGAGAGTGGGCAGGTGGTAGACAGAGATAAGTGGAGAAGTATGGTAGGGGGTGCAGCACTGTGGAGAGCTTTATTGGTGAAAGTGATTAGTTTTATGCTGTAATACAGTACTGGATGGGCAACCAGTGCAGGAGTATGATGACACAGGGAAAGATGGCATCAAATAGCGGCTTTGGAAGAGCAGAACCAACCTGGCTGCTGCATTCAGGCCCAGATTGGAGAGGGGAAGAGTTTACAGATAGGGGAGACCGATAATCAGGGAGTTACAGTAGTCAAACCAGAATGAATAAGAGCAACAATGAGAGGATTTAAGCTTGTTTTTCACAGTGGAGAAAAGTGGACGGATACCTGGAGATGTTTTCTTGAGGTCACGGTGACATGAGCGGCCAAGTTGAATTGGGAATATGGGTAAAGGACAGATCAGAGTCTAGTATCAACCCCAAGACAGTGGGCCTGCTTGCCTAATGTTGTTATGGTGATGCCACACACTGAGAGAGAAATAAGCAAATGAGGTGGGTTGGTTAGAATATGGGGGGAAAAAACAGAGTATTCAGATTTTGTTTTTAGTCTGAGGTTTAAGATGGAGATAGGAGAGAGGACAGATTCAAAGAACAGTGGACAGACATCACTGATGTTCATAGCAGGGCGGTGAGTGAGGTCTCGGGAAGAGGTTGTATAATTGGGTGTCTCACCATAGAGATGGTACTGGATGCCAAATCTACTGAAGGTTTTGCCAATGGGCTGTAAAGATTGAGAAGAGGAGGTGGACCAAGAAACACCCCGTGAGGGAAACCCAACAGCTAGAGGAGAAGGAGAAGAAGTAGAACCTGCAATGAGACACGAAGGAGCGGTCAGAGAGGTAGGAAGAGAACCAAGCAAGAGCGGTGTCCTGGAGGCCAATGGTCGCTGAGCATGCTGAGGAGAAGATGGTGATCAACAAGAGTCAAGCTGCAGAAGATCCAGAAGAACCAACAAGAGTATTGCCCTGGAGATTTAAAAGCGTGTGGAGGTCATTAGAGACATTTAACGTAGCAGCAGTTGTCAGTTGGAGTGTAGGATGTGGAAACCTGATTGTAGAGGATCAAGAAGAGAGTTATGCATAGAGATAGCGATTAGGCGAGAGTATACCAAGTGTTCCAGAGTTTAGAGATAAAGGGAAGGTTAAGAGAACTAGTAGGTAGATGGCAGCTGTCAGAGTGGGTCCAGAGAGGGCTTTTTTTTAGTAATGGAGTTTAAAATAATCAGTTTAAAGGGAGGATGAGAAAGATCCCAGTTGGATAAAGAGGTTACAGATTTGTAGTGAGGTGAAGAGAGGACAGCTGGATAAATAGACAGGAGAAGAGGGAGAGAATGGGGTCGTCTAGAACCGTGAGGTAATAGCAAACAGAGAAGCCATGGATACTTCTTCGTCTGTCGTGTGTCGAGAGCTGAGAGCATACTAGAGGACATGCGGGGAGGGACAGTGATTGTGTGCTGCTTGGTTTAGTTGATGAGATGTTTTGCCGGATACTGTCAATTTTGTCGACACATTTTTGTCTACACAATTTTGTCGACACATACCAGTTAAGTTTTTCCTGGTGATTTCTGTAGCGCAATTTATATCCAAGGGTTACCCAAGCTGTAGTGGGTTCATTGGAGTCAAATACAGGGTGTGTATATATCATATATACAAAGATCTTCAATAAACAGAGTATTGAATATTTTTAACAAACAGTAATGTCAGACACAGAGCAGCAGGCTCATCACATCGAGTGGCACAAACATTCCGGAGCAGGCACAGGTCGCAGCACATTAGGGGGGAACGCCACAGCTGGGTCACTCGTGAGGCCAGAGACTGCCGTGTCAACAAGTCGCCGTGTGTTACCAGGGCAACCCAAGGTATTCTTGATTGGTTGACTAGGTCATCCCACTTCCTCCCCAGAAGACAACAGACAACCCCAGAGTCGGTGGGAATGTCATACACAACCCAATTTGCCATGGCCAGGAACAGCACAGCTTCTCTCAACAGTCCTCAACCCGCCTCTATCCCAATCTGTTCCCCTCAGCCAGAAGATCTATTATGTGGCTGGCTCAGCATCACTAACAGCTAGTATTGAACAATTTTGAGGACAGTAAGCAAATCTAACTAGGCACGAAGAAATGGGGCAATATCCCCAGCTTCTTGCAGTAGGCGTCAAAGTATAAGATGTGGACTTGAGTGGCATGGGAGGTCAGTTGTGAGGGGTCAGCCTCTGCATACCAAGACGCGTAGAGGAGACAGCAAGTGAAGACCAAACAATAATCGAGTTATGATGTAGCCAACATAACTTGGGATCCGGGTGAAGCAGAGGCTTCATCATCGTCAAAGGAGGCGTCAGCTTGCACATCAGGCAACGGCGTCAGCCAGCAAGTATGTAAGTGTTGGCCGTGAGTTCAGCAGGTAGCAGCAGAGTGCGAGATCGGGAGCCAAACGACCACGGGTAGAAAACCCCGGCTTATGTAGTCCAAGTAAATTAGCAGCACATAGGCTCAGCGATGCAGCGGCGTAGTAGATCACTCAGGTGCGGATCGTTGTGATAAAATCAGCTTCTCGGCGGTGTGGCAGTATCCTTGCTAAGACCTGGAGGAGCCGAATATGGGTAAATGTAGAATCTGTGGGCAGAAAGTGAAGCGTTACCAAGGGACTAACATTGCACCTACGGCCCAGCTCAACACATCAGTGTCACCATCTGGTGGCCGGCAGTAAAACGTGGCTCAAAAGTGTGGTGGTCATCCCTGCCGCCGCAGCAACAGCTGCGCCCAGTGGCATAGCATGGCCCTTGCAGCCAGTCAAGGCTCCCCACCCTGCAAAGAAGCTGATTCTCGTTTGCCAATCATCTCCCGTTTTCCATATGCTTCCTGCTCCTCGCTACTCAAGCGCCAGCATGTCCGTTCAGCGAGACGATGCAAACAGACAACAGTAAACATCCCACCAACCTAAAGGTGCAGAATCTGACCTCGATCTCCTGTCCAAGTGGTAGGTACATCGCCAGCAGTACTTTGCCTTACCCAAAAGGCTTGTAAACGGATTGTCTCCCGCCTCACAGAACACCCACTCTGATGCCACAACTACATGGCCGGGAAGGACACTTCTCCACTGCAATACGTCGGCGGCTACACATCATTTGGCTTCACCAGTAGTCCAGCGGATCTTCTAACTGAGGTGGCAGAGTTCTGTCCAAGTAGGGCCACTACTTTTCTTGAACAGGGACTGCTCCAGGTCCTGCTGCTGCTGGCGAGTGCCCTCCTCACTAGGCGGGGATGAAGGAATGACTGCTCAACAGGCGACTCCAGACAGGTTGCTGATGATGAGCTTGTTACTGCTCCTAACCCCCCCACCTATCCCACAGCAGCCGTGGCCAGTGGACGTGAGGCGCTGAGGAACCCCCCGTCAGACCTGATTCAGAGGAAAGACCATGCTGCACATTAGCAGTGGCCAACTGACCTACGGGAGGATTATTCTCTACATAGTATTTGAGTTTTCCTTTTCTCCTCACAGCTGGGAAAAGGCTCCCCATGTTGTGCAAGAGCCAGAAGTCATCTCCCCTCTGCGTATGGTGCAACAATTCGGCTGTCACTAGTCGAAGGCAAATCTGCATGCTGCGGCCCTGCATCAAATGACTCTGAGGGTTTCCCTGCCACCATCTCCACTGTATACTGCACAGTGCTTAGGGTCGTCTGCCATCGTCTTCTCTGGCGCAGGAGCACAGTTTAGACAATGTGGAGGAGAAAGCACAGTCTCCATGTTCCATGATGTTTGTGTGGCTGCAGGAAGCACATTCACCCCGTGGGCACCGTAAATGACATAGTACTTTTGCCCTGACCGTAATTACAGCTCCACACAACCTCGCTGCTGTGCACCTTGAACAAACCGATAAGCTCAAGGACTGGCCCACCTTCTGTTCTACATGTTTGTGAAGGGCTGGTACTGCCTTTTTGGAAAATAAATTATGGCTTGGAACTCTCCATCTCAGCGCTTGTCCACTGGAAATGTGGAACAACTGACCTTTGTCAAGATGAATCAGGCATGGGTCGGGCAGGATTAGCCACACACCCAATGCCTTAGGCATTAGAATTACATCAACCATGACGCCACAACAAAACTTTGAGAAATGAGTGCTGGATTCAAACTACCTGCTCACCACAATTCTGATGCTGTCACCCACCTTATGCCACACATCTGCTGCCAGTTTTCTCATCCGGCCTACCACCATCTTTACCAGGGAAACTGGTATTGCCAACCCCACCGTCCACACTCTGATCATT
The DNA here is from genome assembly GCA_025379985.1 of Phyllomedusa bahiana. NCBI lineage: Eukaryota > Metazoa > Chordata > Amphibia > Anura > Hylidae > Phyllomedusa > Phyllomedusa bahiana. The sequence goes on along the minus strand of JAODAL010004016.1, from coordinate 17,132 downwards.
GTGCACTCTAAATGAACCTCATGACTGGCTTAGCTGCGTGTTTGCTGTTGCCCCGTGACCTCCAACTGTGTCCAAAAAAAAAACCAATTGTGCCCATACTCCTGACCTCATGGCTGCTGTTGCTGTTGAGCCGTCACCCCCACACTGTGTCCATTTGTGCCCACTCTCTGACCTCATGCTGCTGGCTGCTGTTGATGCGGTCACCCTCCACACTGTTGTCATTGTGCCACTCTCTGACCTCTGCTGCTGACTTGCTGCTGTTCAGGCCCGTCCCTCCACAAAGTGTCATTGTGCCACGGTCTGACCTCATGTCTGCTGCTGTGGCAGCTGCCGTGCCCTCCACACTCCGTCATTGTGGCCACTGTCCGCAAGCACCCCCCCAAGCACCATGGCATATGCAGTGGAGATGGAGGCAGGGAGTCCCTCAGAGTCACTTGCAGATGCCCCGCAGCAAGCTGAAGTTTGCTGGTTAGTGGACAGCCGAATAGTCACCATCCGGCAAGCAGGGATGACTTTCTGGCTCTCCACCACCCTCTTGGACCCTCGCACTGTCCAAAAGGAGCCTTTTTTCCAGCTGCTGAGCAGGTGAGTACAAGACTCAAGTACAATAGAGAAATCCTCCGTAGTCAGTTTGCTAACGTTCCAAAACCATTTTGGCCAAGGCAATTCCTACCGTCCATCAGCTTCTTCATTAATAACCTAAAAAAGTATCCAAAGGAGTTGTTATTATGAATTATAAACGAGGTAGTTAGGATCCAGTTCTGCGTGTCACCCAATTTGTTCAAATGCAGCGTATGGAATTGAAGAGACCTAACTACAGGAAAGTTTAGGTGCTTTTTTGCATTCGGAGCCATTAGGTCATGAAATTATGTACTAAACTTGGAATAGTGAGGCACAAGCAAAGCCTGCAAAACAGGCTTTGGATGAGCTTCTTACAGTATGAAGAATGTGAAATCGTATTCCAAATTAACAGACAGGAAAAACCACCGCCAACCGCCCACCTCCTTGAGCCTCTCTGTCATATCCGTGTACCGTACCTCTTGCCTCCGTCCCATTGACCCACGATGCTGCCGCTGTCCAGACCTTACGCTTGTCCCTGACACCGTAGTTTGCCATACAATTTTGTACCTCGCTACAGCCTCGCTGCCACCGCAAGCAGGTCACATCAGAGGTAACGACCTGTAGACCTCCACCCGCCACAGCAATTCCATCCTGCATTCGGTGGACTCGTTGTGAAAACCGGGACCTACTTAGCTTCCGCTTCTGCGTGTCTAATGCCATCGTCCCTATACTGTGCTGCGAATCTGTGGCGCTCCAGTGACCTACTAACTGAGTTCTTTGACGTAGGATCACTAGCCCCTCAGCCTTGTTTTTTTCCAGCTGACGCTGCAATGACTTTATCAGTCGCTACATTCTGCTTCATTTTTATGGTCAGTTTTTGCCCAGTAAGGGCACAGGGAATTTTAGAGTGTAAGCGATTACTGAAAGAGATGTCGGGAGTCATGTGCGTTTCATACTAAACACACAACATTGTAGACAATCAAACCAACTCCCTCAGCAAATTTAAGCTTGGCACAATGTTCTATGCAGCACCCTACAGGCTCGTCTGCATCAGGAAATATCTGTATTTTTTAACGTGATTACTTCGGTACGCACCAGATTTTATCGGTGAAAATTGAGGTCATAGCATGACCAGTGGTACTATAGCCTTAGGATTCTGGTATATGTGTAGCAGTGTTTAGTTGGTAACTGTATGACTATTATTTAGTAGTTTTATAACGTACACATTGTGGTAACGCTTTTTTGTATATTTGGTTGACGTGATTGTATCGTGTCGCATTATTTATTATCGGGAAGGGCAAAATTTCTTCACCTCGCTCTGAGTGCAGTTTAGCCAAGGAACGGCCCTGGTTGTTCTCTTTCCCTTTTCTTCTCCATCCAGTCCAGACCACCATGTCGACTATATTCAGTTACAACTTGTCCTTGCAGAGTTTACCACACAAACATCTTAAACTCCTTACTTTTTCATCACTTCCCCACCTGTTCTCCATCTGTATACAAACTCTATGTGGATTCATAGATGGAGGTGAGGTATTTATTTGTCCATTTTCACATATGAGTGTACTCACTTTTGTTATTAGTGGTTTAGACATTGATGGCTGTGTGTTTTTTTTTTGATTTTTTTTTTGAGTTATTTTCAGGGCACACCAAATTTCCAATAGGATTGAGATCAGGGCTTTGTGATGGCCACTCCAGAAACATGACTTGGTTATCTATTAAGCACTATTGTACCCATTTTGGCAGTACGACTTTAAGGTCATTGTCCATTTAGAAGACCCATGTCTAGCCAAGCTTTAACGTCCTGGCTGATGTCTTGAGATGTTGTTTCAGTATTGCCACAATACATTCTTCTTTTCCTCAGATGATTCCATCTATTTTGTGAAAATGCACCAGTTCCCTTCCTGCAGCAAAATAACCCACACATGATGCTGCCACCCCCGTGTTTCACAGTTGGGATGATGTTCTCAGGCTTCCAAGCTTCTCCTTTTTTCCTCCAAACATAACGATGGTCATTTTGGTCAAACAGTTTCGTCAGACCATATGACATGTATCCAAAAATGTAGGTCTTTGTTCCTGTGAGCATTTGCAAACATAGACCTGGCTTTTATATGTTTCTTTTTATAGTAATTGCTTATTACTGGTAGAGTGACCTTTCAGCCCTACTTGATACAGTACTCAATAACTGTTGGAATCATGACACAATTATACCAGCTTCCGCCAGCATCTTCACAGATATTAGATTTTGTCCTTTGATTGACAAGCCACCATTTCGGACCAAAGCACGTTAATCTCTGAAACACAGAACCCATCTCCCTCCTGAGCTTTATGATGGCTGGACATTCACATCTTTTTTGTACGTGCATATAATTGTTTGTACAGATGAATGTGGCACCTTCTTGGTATCTGTAAATTGCATCAGTTATGAACCAAACTTGTGAAAGTCCACAATTTCTCTTCCTGATATGTTGGCTGATTTCTTTAGACTTTCCCATAAGGTTACACACAAAAGCAGTATGTTTCTAATATGCATTAAAAATTATCCACAGGTGTGTCGCTAATTAACTCAGACTATTGCAAATAAACCCATCAGAAGCTTCCAAAGATATGACATTATATGGGCTGTCCCAAATTGTTTAAAGGCATAGTATCCTATGTGTATGTAAACTTTTGACTTTGCAAGCATGCCTTAAAAATTATCTCTCTCATTATTCTGGCATTTGGCAAATATAAATAATTTTGGTAATCCTAATTGACCTCAATTGGGTAAGGTTTATTCTGATTTTATGTCAGATAATGAGAAAAGCATGCATTTATGCCTTTTTATATAGTGTATGTAAACTTTTGGTTTCAACTGTATGTAATTAATGATTGCAGTCCTAACATAATGTTGTAACAGCTGTATCTGTACATGTTTGTAACATATAAGGGTACCAATCACAGCTGTCACATGTATGTAACCAAATCTTATGGCATACTATTACATACATACAATGTTTAACGGCCAGAGAGGTGTATCCGCTGGACCACCACAAGCGGTGGTAACAGCCACGCCAGGGAGCGGAATCTAAGCAGGTCTTGGTTTTCACCAGAGCCCGCCGCAAAGCGGGATGGACTTGCTGCGGCGGGAGATCTACCAGGTAGCTACCCCTGGCGGGACTTGCTTGCGGTGGCGGCCGAGGTGCAACGAGGTACCAAGTCGTAACACGAGAACCTTTATCGAGGACAGGCAGGCAGGTCAGGGCAGGAAGTGAAGGTCCAGAATCAAGAAACGTGAGCAGAGGTCGGAAACAAGGTAAGGCGAGATACACAAGGAACGCTTTGTTTAAGGCTCAGCAACAAAGATCCAGCAGGGAAGTAACGTGGCAAAACCAATATATGGTCTGCGCCCGGCATTGTGCAATTACCGGCGCGCTGGCCGTTAAAATTTAAAAGGAACCTGCGCGCGCCCTAGGAAGCCGGCAGGGGAAGCAGACGGGACAGGAGCGCAGTCAGGTAAGTGAGTGGTGCTACCCGACTCCGGCAGGGATCCCGAGAACACGGGTGCGCCCGCGGGCCGGACCGCGGTGCCACTCGTGACAGTACCCCCCCTTAGGCACCCCCTTCTTCTTAGCCTGAACAAACCTGTGGACGAGGTCATGTTTGAGAATATTGGATTCTGACTCCCAGGATCTCTGTTCTGGACCAAAGCCTTTCCAATCAACCAAGAATTTTTTTTTTTCCCCTGATGGACTACATGGCCAAGATGTCCTTTACTTCAAAGATGTCAGCAGAATCTGCAACCAGGGAAGGCGAAGCATTCCTCTGAGAGAACCGGTTCAGGACCAAGTCTGTTAGAAGGGAGAATGAAAAGCGTTCGGAACCGGAGCGATGGGGGTAAGCAAAGCTTGTAAATGTCATCGGGAATAAACTGTTTAGGCACCTGAAAGGACCCAGGAACCACGATGACCCCAACTTATAACTGGGAATCTTCATGCGCACATACTCAAAGAAGCCAAACCCTGTCCTCTGGGAGTAATGTCGGAGCAGGTCATCTCCTCATTGTCTGCCTAATCTTCAACAAGCAGAGGCCCGGAGCAGCAGAGTCGAGTCTCTTGCCAGATGGCCTTGATATCCAGAACTTGGTCATCCACAGCAGGGACCTCCGAACTCCGAAGCCTTAGTCAGGGGAAGGGGTGGGTGTTGGTGGCGGCCATAGGCACCCAAAAAATGGCGAAACGCCAGCTGCATCCAAGTCGCAATGACTGTAAGAGAACTTGACCCAGGGAAGCATTTCGGCCACCAGATGTCCTTGACATCCGACGACAAAATGACGCAAGTTTTTCCCCGCAAATCTGTTTACCTCTCCACTTGTCCATTGGTCCTGCGGGTGAATAGGCTGAGACAAGTGCAAACCAAGAGAAACCAATGTTGACAACACATTACGCCGATAATCTGGTTTTAATATACTGCAATGCCCGCAAGGTCCCCATGCTCAAGAAGGCACGTGTGCAGGCCCATCTGAAGCCTTCCAATGAAACACCTGGATATTCTGTGTAGTGATTGGGAAAGGTGCTGTGGTCAGATGAGAAAAAATTTAGCTCTCTGCATTAATTCAACTCGCCGTGTTTGGAGAAGAGAAATGCTGCCAATTAACCAAAGAACTGACCATCCCCACTGTCAAGCATAAGAATGAGATGGAACAATAGGTTTAGGGTGGTTTTTCTCTGCTAAGGAACAAAGGTACTACTTCCACTGCATCAGAAGGAGAATATGGGAGAATGATGGTAGGCATGTACCGGTAAAATCCTGAGTGTACACCTCCTCCCTCCGCCATACAAATCAAAAAAGGGTCGTGACAGGGGTCTTCCACAAGACAATACCCACACACATACAGCCAAGGCAATCAAAGTAGTGGCTCAAAAATGCACATTAAGGAATGGAGTGGCCTAGTCCAGTCTCCAGACCCTAATCCTATAGAAAACATATTTGAGTGAGTGGAAGCTCCGATTGCCTAAGTGACTGCCTAAAATCTTAATGACTTTAGAGAAGACTGCAAAGAGGATGACCAAAATTCCGTAGCAAGAAACAAGTCCAGTTATATGTTAATTTTTATGAAATTAAATCACTAGTCCCTACCTAGTCTTAGCACCACTTTATACCCTTATTTTGTGTATTATTCCAGCACTATTTTCTCTCTACATAAAGTGTAAGGCTACCACTCCCAGCCATCACATGTCTAACCCATTACATGTACCACACACAGCCCTCCTAACACAAAGTTACATACATGTAATAGTTGTGAGTGGAAATCCAATACATACACTTCCACCGCCACTTTAATAGGTAGCATCCTTTCCCAACTGCTCGTTAACACTGAATTTATAATCAGCCAATCACATTGCGTCATCTGAGTGCATTTAGTCATGTAGACATGGTCAGACAATCTCCTGCAGTTCAAACCGAGCATCATAGGGGAAGAAAGGTAATTGAGTGCCTATTGAAACGTGTGCCATGGTGTTGTGCCAGAAGGGCTGTCTGCGTATTTTCAGAAACTTGCTGATCTCCAGGATGATTTTCACTGCACAACCATCTCTAGGGTTTACAGAGAATGTGTCCTAAAAAGAACAAAACATCCAGTGAGAGGCATCCTTGGGCGGAAATGCCCTTGTTGTGCCAGAGGTCAGAAGGAGAATGGGCTAGACTGGTTCGAGCTGATAGAAAGGCTACAAGAGACCTCAAATAGCCACGCCCTGTTACAACAAGTTAGGCAGAAGAGCATCCTCGAACGCACAGTACGGCTACTTTGAGGCAGAAGGGCCCTACAGCAGCATAAACCACACTGGAATATGCCACACCCATTCACAAAGAACAGGAAACTGAGAGCTCCAATTTTGCCCAAGCCATCGAGAATTGACAGTATAAGATAGGAAAAAACGTTGCCTGTCTGATGAGTCTCTGATTTCCTGCTGCGACATTCAGATGGTAGGGTCAGAATAGCCGTCCACACAGATACATGTGATCCATCCTGCATTGTAACAACGTTCAGGCTGGTGGTCGGTGGTGTCCCCCTGGTGTTGGGGAAATATTTTCTTGGCACTCTTTGGTGGCCCCTGGTACCAATTGAGCATCGTTGTCAACACCTTGTGGAATCTAGCCACGAAGAAATTGAGGCAGTTCTGAAGGCCAAAGGGGGTCCAACCCGTTATCTAAAGCATGGTGGTACCTAATAAAGTTGCCGGTTATGTATATGTAAAACACATAAGGGTACTTGCTTACGAACCATTCACAGTGTGTATACCACATAACATTACATTGCAGCCTTTACATCCGGAGGGTTTTGTGTGATACATACAATGGGTTATTTACATGTAAGAACTCTGAGTGGTCCCACCTACCAAAAATGTTGCTTTGAGTACCACTCTTTGGAAGCTTGAGTATGACTTAATTAAAATTTGAGTACCATTCAATAAATGGGCAGATAGATAAATAGATAGATAATCCAATGAAAAGTTACATCACTCCAACAGTAAAAGGCTAAATATGTGTCTTTCATTGACCTATGAAACACTGTAATGTTTTAGTTCAACAACAGAGACTTTTTGCACTTGAATGGTTGCAGTGACATGAGTCAATAAAGTACACCATGTTTCCATTTTAGGGTATGTTTAGAAGCCGTATTTGCGCAATTCTGTCCCTAAGTACGCTCCGCAAATACATTCAAATTATAGCACTCATTGAATGCTATGATCTTACGCCATAAAATATTAAATGGAACATGGTCTGGAGCACTGTTGAAAGTGTGTGCTGGCCAGCGCATTCGTTCAACAGCAGATGTATAGCTGTGCGCACAGGTATGTGCTGCTATATGATGTGTAAACATACCCTTACTGTCACGTCAAAGGGAGGTGCAGTGAGCCCTAACTGGAACCCAGCCCACTGTCCCTGCCTACTTGACGTGCTGCCCTAGGCGGCAGATGGCAACTGGGCGACAGTCCCTGCTCTGCCTAAGTGCTGGGGCCGTCAGAAGGAAGAATAGTCAGACAGTCCGGTTCAATATCAAATAGGAACGCAAAAGCCACAAATCAGAACGAGAGGGATAAACGTAAACAAGCCGAGGTCAAAAGCCAAACGGAAGCGAAGCACAAAATCAGGAGACAAGACGGGGTCAGGAGAACAGGCCGAGGTCAGGTACACAGATAAGCAAAACACAATAACCAAACAATAAACACGAGGTAGCCAGGAATATCACAGGCGCAGCAGTCAGCTTTCAGGGAGTTTAAATGGGATTCCTGGATATCGCCCCTGCAGCTGATTGGAGCGGCCTCCAGGTCCTCCCATTGGCTGGTGCACTCGCCGCCTGTCAGGAGTGGCTGGGCCCCTGTCACTCACAGAGTTGTCAGCAGCAAGTGTATCAGGGAGGGAGCGCACATCAGCTGTTGCAGCCTGTCTGCAGTCTGAGCACAGCTTAGCCCTGACACTTACGTTTGCAGTGATACAATTTTTTATTGGATTTCATGGTCTTGGCCAGGACTTTTTAGCTGTATCTTTCTATTAAGTGATGCATTTTTTTCTATTTTCTTTTCTTTACATTGCAGTTTCCTTCTTCACATACAGCCAGCTGTACAGCCCCATTAAAAAGGGAAACGGTAAATTATTTTGATAGTTGTTACAAAGGGTTGCTCTGTGTCTAGTGAGACTCAATATAGTAGCTTTCACTAGATCAATAGGCAGAGAAGAAACAGGTGTGAATTATCACTCTGTCCCCGGCTGTCAGTGATTCTGGCCACATGATTCTTTCTGCAACTGTTATCCTAAGTCTCCATGCTATTCTAAGGCACCAGTAAAAGAGCACAAATGGCCACTGAAATGGTCATGAAAGAGTTATTCCAAACACAGATATTTATGGTATTTCCCTAAAAAAGGTACAGTATGTGATATCATCTTGTGGATATGTCATAAATAGAGATGGGCGAATTGATTCTAACGAAGTGGAATTCGTTTAGAATTTCAGGAAAACTTCGGTTCGGAACGAAGTCGAACTTTGGGGTACTTCGCATGAACAAAGCGTGCTTTTGATTGATAAAATGGCTGCGAGCACATGGCGTTACATGGGGCAAAGAACTCTGGGAGGAAGAAGGGCATAGCCTACATGACATGTGCAGAGATGAAGCTAATCAGAGACCGGCGGGATTCTGTGACGTCACCGCACTATATAAGTCCGGGTGCGACGCTGGGAGCTCATACCGCTCTTACTGTACTGATTAGGGAAGGTGCTGCCACGGCTGCTTATGATATCTCTTACTAAAGAACTCATTTTTATACAGCGATTTTTGGGGGAGTCACAGCTTGTCTCAGAGACTGCTTCTCTTAACGTTCTATTTCTGATTTTGTGGGGTATTGGATCTGAAGTCCAGTGTGCGTCCACTGCAGCTGCATATACATTTTAATGCTATCTGCTCACAGCACATTGAATATCCAAGGGTGATCCAAGCCTGTTCCTGTTGTATTCATTTAAAGAAACAGCGTTTTTACAATACAAATACCACTTCATTTTTGGCTGCTCAATTCTTTTGCGCAATTTACATCCAGGGGTTAATTAAGCGTTGTTCTGCTGCTGTGGTGACTAAAAGAAACCGTCTTTTTCCCTGGAAAAAAATACATTTTTCCTGTAGCATAATTCATAACCGAAGGTTAATTACAAGTTTTTCTCTTGTTGTGTAGCGTAAGATACACGCCATTGTAACACTCTACAAAGCTGGCAGTTTTTGGCTGCTCAATTCTTTTGCGCAATTTACATCCAGGGGTTAATTAAGCGTTGTTCTGCTGTTGTGGTGACTAAAAGAAACCGTCTTTTTCACCGGCAAAAAAGACATTTTGCCTGTAGCATAATTCATAACCGAAGGTTAATTACAAGTTTTTCTCTTGCTGTGTACCGTAAAATACACACCATAGTAACACGCTACAAAGCTGGTAGTTTTTGGTTGCTCAATTCTTTTGTGCAATTTACATCCAAGGGTTAACAAAGTATTTTTCTGCAGTTGTACTTAGTAAAAGAAATGTTCTTTTTCACCGCCAAAGAAGCAATTTTGCCTGTAGCATAATTCATATCCGAAGGTTAATTAAGCCTGTTTGTGCTTTTACATTCAGTAAAATACACAGTGTTTTTAAACGGCACATACAAGTACATTTTTCCTGGCCATTTGTGGAGCGCAATTTATATCCAAGGGTTACCCAAGCTTGTTACTGGGTTCATTTGGAGTCAAATACAGGGTGTGTATTTATCATATACAGATATCTTCATCAAACAGTGTCTGTACATTTTAGAACAAACAGTATGTCAGACAGAGAGGTGGCAGGCTCTTCACCTGCGAATGGCAGAGGCACAAACATTCCTGGAGCAGGCCCAGGTTGCAGCACAGCAAGGAGACGTCGCAGCAGGGGTCACTCGGTAAGGCCACAACTGCCGCTGTCATCTAGAGGCCATGTGTTGTTCAGCAACCCAATGGTTCTTGATTGGTTGACTAGGTCATCCACTTCCTCCCAGATGACATCTGACAACCCCAGCCAAGAGTCGGTGGGATCGTCAGATACAACCCTTAGTTGGCATGGCCCGGGAGTGGGTCAGCGTTAGAGATGGGCGAATTTCCCGAAATTCGGTTCGTTCACTTCGCTGAATTTCCCAACAAAAAATAACTTTGTCCCGAATTACTTGGGGACAAATCACGTTAAAAAACAGCTATTCCAGGGCAAGAGCCTGCGAGTCTGTAGAACGTTTTTCCATGCTTAAACATGCGAGGGACTTTGGGTTTGTCTTCATACAAAGTTTGTTTTTGATGACACCACATACTGCCGCCCTCTTAGATCCTTCACTATAAAATTCCCTGGGCACTTAAAGGCAAAACGACCAAAAAACGAAAACAGGAATGTTTCCTTTAAAATCTGCCAGCGACAGCTGGAAAAAAAACAAAAATGAGGGCTCAGGGGGCAAAAATCAGTGACAAGTGTGGGGGTGAGGCGGCACCACAGCAGCATGAGGTCAGAGATGGCAAAATGACATTTGGAGTGGCAAAAAAAGGGAGTAGGCCGAGATTGGGGGCAATGAACTGTGTGGTCAGCAGCAGCCACAGCGCGCATGAGGTGTGACAGTGGGACAATACAGAGTGTTTAGGGCACGGCAGCAGCCACAGCAGCAGCGAGGGGCCATGGACAATGACACATGTGAGGCACGGGAGCGCCACCCGCAGCACATAGGTCAGACATGGCACAAAGACATTTGGGGGTGGCAAAAACAGGGTAGGCCACAGAGGGGACAATGACACAGTGTGAGGTCCGGGGCCCGCCACAGCACAGCTAGTAGACAGGGCACAAGACAAAGTGTGTAGGTGACGGCAGCAGCCACAACAGTGAGGGGGGGTTTGAATGGGACAATACACAGTTTAGGCACGGGACAGCCCCGCAGCACATGAGGTCGTAGTGGGCACAATGAATTTGGAGGTGGAAAAAAAAGTGGCACGAGTGGGCAATGACCAGTGTGTGGTCACGGCAGCCACAGCAGCGATGAGATCAACATGCACAATGACAGTTGTAGGTCACGGCAGCGCCACAGCAGAAGAATAGGGCAAAATGGGACAAAACACAGGTTAGGTCACGGGAAAACCAAAATAGCATGAGGTCAGAAAGTGGACAATGACATTTGGAGGTGGCAAAATGTAAAGGGCCCCAAAAGTTGGCACAATGAAAGATGGGGGTGATGGGGGCAGCCAAGAGGGCAGACGTGGCACAAGACCTTGTAGGGCACGGCAGGGACCAACAGCACAGAGGGCAGACTGGACAATGACATTCTGGGGTGGAAAAAACGGGTAGGCCCCAGAGTGGGACAATGACACGTGTGTAGGTCACAGCAGACCACAGCACCCGCATGGGGCAACAGTGGGACAAATGACATTTTGGAGGTGGGAAAAACAGGATAGGGCCCCAGATGGGACAAGACACGGTGTGGTACGCAGCAGCCACCCCGCATGAGGGCAGACAGTGGCACAATGACATTTGGGGTGGCAAAAAAAGAAGTAGGCCCCAGGTGGGACAATGACACAGTGTGAGTCACGGCAGCGCCACAGCAGCAGCATGAGGTCAGACAGTGGCACAATGACAGAGTGTGAGGTCACGGGGCAGCCACGAGCAGCATGAGGTCAGGCAGTGGCACAATGACACAGGGGTTTGGGCATGCACAGCCACAGCAGCGCATGAGGTAACAGTGGCAAAAATGACATTTTGGAGGGGGCAAAAACAGGGGTAGGGGCCCCAGAGTGGGAAATGACACAGTGGTTTTGTCACGACAGCACCCCAGCAGCAGCATAGGAGAAAGTGGGGACAATGACAGAGTGTGTAGGTCCCAAGGGGAGCGCCAAAGCAGCAGCAAGGTCAACATGGCACAGGACCAAAAGTGTAGGTCTGGGAGCACCACCCCACACATGGCGACAGGCACAATACATTCGGAGGTGGCAAAACAGTAGTAGGCCCCAGAGTGGGACAATGGGGCAGAGAATGGGGTAGGGGGCGCAGCATGAGGTCAGCAGTGGCACAAGACGATGTGTAGGTCACGGGGCCCACAGCACCAGTGAGGTCAGACAGTGGGACAAGACATTCTGGAGGTGGGGAAAAACAGGAAGGCCCCAGAATGGGGGCAATGCAAGTGTGTAGGTCACGGCAGCACCACAGCACAGCAGAGGGGAGACGTGGCCAATACAGAGTGTGTAGGCACGGCAGCAGCCACACGCTGCTGAGGGCAACGTGGCACAAGACACATTGGGAGGGCCGGGAGCAGCCACAGCAGCAGCATGGGTCAGATAGTGGCACAATGATATTAGGAGGGGGCAAAAAACAGGAGTAGGGCCCCAAGTGGGACAATGACACATGTGATCACGCAGCGCCACAGCACAGCATGAGGTAGACTTTTTACAATGACAAGTGTGTAGGTAACACACCCAGCACGCATAGGTCAGACATGGCACAATGACACAGTGTGTAGGGCATGGCAGCAGCCACGCAGCAGCATGAGGTCAGACAGTGGAAATGACATTTTGGAGGGGGGGCAAAACATTTGTAGGCCCCAGGTGGCACAAAGAAGAGAATGGGGGTGAGGGGGGAGCAGCAGGGTCGACATTGGGACAATGACAGAGTGTGTAGTCACGGCACAGCCACAGCCCATTTTTAAAAAAAAAAAAAAAAAAAAAAAAACAAAAATAGGCCAAGAGTGGCACAATTACACATTGTCTAGGTCACGGCGCAGCCACAGCAGCAGCATGAGGGCAGACAGTGGCACAACACATTCTGGGGTGGGAAAAAAAAGGGGGTAGGCCACAAGGGCACAATGCAAAATGGAGGTAACTGGGGCGCAAGGTCAAACAGGGGGACAAGACATTCTGGAATGGCAAAAAACTGATAGGCCCCAGAGTGGCACAATTACAGAGAGTGGGGGTGACGGCAGCAGGACAAAGCATGAGGCAAGGAGGGACAAGCCAAGTGTGGATTCAGGCACCCCCAACAACAGCAGCATAGGGCAACAGTGGCACAATGACAGAGTGTGGAGGGGGGTGGGGTACCATTTCCCGGTAAAGATGGGTTTGGTTTTGGGAGAGGAAACTGTCAGCGATGTGTGATCAGGCGGGTGGGGGCATCAAATAGGCTGAACAGTAGTTTGAACCCAGTCATTTCTCCCCAGTTTGGGGGAGGGGGTCATGGGTGATGTATCTGACGCCCAGGGGGTTTTTGGGTGTTGAAAAAACCCGGGGTTCCACGCCTGATTCATCTTGACAAAGGTCAGTTGTTCCACATTTCCCGTGGATAAGAAGGGTCTCCTGGGGTAACGATGGCTCCCTCCGCACTGAACACCCACTCTGATGCCACACTACTGGCCGGGCAGGACAGCTTCTCCACTGCAAACTCGGCAAGTTGCGGCCACACATCCAGTTTGGCTGCCCAGTAGTCCAGCGGATCTTCTAACTGGGGTGGCAGAGTGCTGTCCAAGTAGGCCACGACCTGTTGGTTCAGGGTCTGCTCCAGGTCCTGCTACTGCTGCTGCTGGCAACTGCCCTCGTCACTAGGTGGGTGAAGGAAGCTGCTCATCAGTGACTCCACACTTAGGTTGCTGCTGATGGAGCTGGTACTGCTCCTACCCCCACAACTTCCCCAGCAGCCGCGGCAGTAGTACGTGAGCGCTGAAGAACCCCCCCGGTCAGACCTGTCAGAGGAGGGACGATGCCGCACATAGGCAGCGGCCAACTGACTACGGAGGATTTCCCTATAGTATTTGAGTTTGTCCTCCCTCTCAATAGCTGGGAAAAAGGCTCCCATTTTGGACCGGTAGCGTGGGTCCAATAGGGTGGAGAGCCAGAAGTCATCCCTCTGCCGGATACTGACTATTCAGCTGTCACTAGCCAGGCAAATCAGCATGCTGCGGGCCATCTGCACAAGTGACTCCGAGGGGCTCCCTGCCTCCATCTCCACTGTATACTGCCATGGTGCTTGCGGGTCATCTGCCTCGTCTTCCTCATCTCCATCTACCTCCTCCAGCTGCTCCTGCTCCTCCTCTCTTGTCCCCTGGGTAGAAAATCCACTCATTTCACCAGACAATGCTTCTGCTCCAATGTCCTCCTCCTCCATTTCAGTCCCCACCGGACTCATGTGGCCGTGAGATGTAGTCGCCAAGTCTCCAGTCCCCTGCCCAGACAGATTTTTCAGCATCTGTTCCAGGACATGAAGCAGTGGAATGACGTTATTCATCCCGTAGTCCTGGCGACTGACAAATAACGTGGCCTCCTCGAATGGCCTCAACAAACGGCAGGTGTCACGCATGAGCTGCCACTGGCTGACATCAAAGTTACACAGGGGAGTACTCCTGTCCGCCTGGATCATCAAAAAATCGTTAATGGCCTTTCTCTGTTCATACAGTCGGTCCAACATGTGCAGGCTGGAATTCCAACGGGTGGAAACATCGCATATCAGAGTGTGTTGGGGGAGGGCCGTTCTGCTGCTGCAACTCGAGGAGGGTGTTCCTGGCTTTGTAGGAATGGATGAAGTGCATGCACAATTTCCTGGCCATTTTCAGAATCTTCTGAAGATCGGTGGAAGACTTCAGGAATCATGGACCATCCCTCCTCAGTGCAGTGCGGACACCATGTTACTCCCATTGTTTGTCACCATGGTTCCGATTTGCACTTGGTGCGGAGAAAGCCACACATCGATTTCATGCTGCATGACATGGAGCAGTTCCTCCCCTGTGTGACTTTGTTCGCCGAGGCAAGCCAGGTGTAGAACTGCATGACACCGCTGTGCCCTACACATGTAGTATGATGGAGCAGTACTTGTAGAGGCTGAGATTGTGGTGGTGGTGGAGGAGGAGGAGGCGGACATTGGCGCAGGAGCTGCAGTTTGACAACGTGGAGGAGAAAGCGGCGTCTCCTGTCCAAGTTGTTGGTGTGCCTGGGCTGGAAGCAAATTCACCCAGTGGGCCGTAAAGGACATGTACTGGCCCTGACCGTAGTTACAGCTCCAGACGTCCGCGCTGCCGTGCACCTTGGAACAAACCGATAAGCTCAAGGACTGGCCCACCTTCTGTTCTACATATTTATGAAGTGCTGGTACTGCCTTTTTGGAAAAGAAATTACGGCTTGGAACTCTCCATCTCGGCTCGGCACAAGCCATTAGTTCTCTGAACAGTGCAGAGTCCACCATTTGGAAAGGGAGGGACTGCAAAAACTTGGACAGGAGCACGGTCAGCGGCTGCACCTTAGGATGGTTGGACGCATACTGTTGTCTCTTTGCAATCGCCTCGCTGAACGACTGCTGGCGCCATGAGTAGCGAGGAGCAGGAGCATCTGGACCGGGAGATGATGTCTAAGAAAAACAGCTCCCTTCTGCAGAGGTGGTGGAGCCTTGACTGGCTGCAATGGCATGCGTGCCACTGGGCGCTGCTGCTGCTCTTGCTGCGGCGGCAGGATGGACCACCACATCTGAGCCACGTTTCTCCCAGGCCACCGGATGGTGACGCTGCATGTGTTGACGCAGGGCCGTGGTGCCAACGTTAGCCCTCTGGCCACGCTTCACTTTCTGCCCACAGATTCTACATATACCCATATTCGGCTCCTCCGGTGTCTTAGCAAAGAACTGCCACACCGGCGAGTATCGGATTTTACCGCCAACGCTCCACACTGAGTGACTACTGCCGCCGCTGCCTCGCTGAGCCCCTGTACCGCTACTTTCTTGGAGCTGTGAAGCGGGTTTTTTACCCCGTGGCCGCTTGGCTCCCGACGTCACACTGCTGCTATCCTGCTGACGCACGGCCACACAACCCACTTGCTGGCTGCGCCGCTGCCTGACGCGCAAGCTGACGCCCTCTTCTCCTGACGATGATGAAGCCCTTGCCTCACCCAGCTCCCAAGTGCTGTCGGCTACATCATCATCTTATTTGTGTTTCATCGTCACTGCTGTCCTCATCACCGTCTTTATGCAGAGGCTGACCCCTCACAACATGACCTCCCATGCCACTCTCAACATCTATACTTTGCCGCCTACTGCAAGAAGCAGGGGATATTGGCTTGTATGTGCCGTTTAAAAACTCTGTGTATTTTACTGAATATAAAAGCACAAACAGGCTTAATTAACCTTCGGATATGAATTATGCTACAGAATTTCTTCTGTGGCGGTGAAAAACAAAGTTTCTTTTACTGAGTACAACTGCAGAGCAACGCTAAATTAAACCCAGGATGTAAAGTGCGACCAACAATTGAGCAACCACAAACTACGAGCTTGTAGCGTGTTACAATGGCGTGTTTTCTATGCTACACAACAAGAGAAAAAATTGTAATTAACCTTCGCTTGTGAATTATGCTACAGGAAAATTGTAATTTTGGGCGGTGAAAAAGACGGTTTATTTTTGTCAACACAGCAGAAAAAACAACGCCTAATTACACCTGGATGTAAATTGCGCCAAACAATTGAGCAACCACAAACTACGAGCTTTGTAGCGTGTTACAATGGCGTGTTTTCTACGTTACACAACAAGAGAAAAAATTGTAATTAACCTTCGCTTGTGAATTATGCTACAGGAAAATTTTAATTTTTGCCGGTGAAAAAGACGGTTTCTTGGAGTCACCAAAGCAAAAAAACAACGCTTAATTAACCCCTGGATGTAAATTGCGCAAAAGAATTGAGCAGCCAAAAATGAAGTGGTTAGTGATGAGCGATTACGTTGACTATCGTCATCGGGTCGATAGTCGATATCGTCAAATATCAATAAGATATCCGATAGTCGATAATAGATTATCGCCGATGACCATCAAAGTCTACGGGAGAGGAACAACACCTTCATTCTTATACCCAAACAGGGATGGAGAAGCTGGAATTAACATCCACAACAGCAAACTGTATACGTGCTACATCTTAGGCAAGACAATTAGGTTATAAATGCCACAGAAAAAAAATCACAGACCATTCACTATCCTGTCTTGCACCACCGCATGACCCTTAAACCTGCATGACCCACAATTAAAAGTGCCAGAAGGCGTATGATTTGACACTTTTACCCCCCCCCC